>CM062820.1:60025546-60316766 GCA_031772625.1 Pinus tabuliformis
CACCTCTGTTTGGCAAGCCAGTGAGAAAGTATACATCCGAGGGCTCTATCTCGAGCTGGTGCCCTCCAATGTAAAAGCATTGATCTTGAACGTTCCATCGCTCAATAGCCATTCCAAAATCTTACCTGGCCCCTCATGCCCGGTTGGTCCAATATTGTACAATCCACATGTTCTTAAGGCATCCAGAGAGGGTTGGTGGTTAATCGCAGCTTCATCGTCTTCTACGTGCTCTCTCTCTCTCAGTCTAACATGTTTTGGGCCCTGCACATCAAAAGAGTCAATTAGAAATTAATTTGAGAAAATTTGGTGGTTTTTTGAGAGTGTTAGGGTTTTGAAATGCGCCCTTTGCGGAAGACGCACCCCGGCTTTTTAGCACAGGGCGTCCGGACGCAGCTCGCCTGAAGGCGGACTGCGTCCCCAGACCTTTTTCCCGTGTGAGAAAAAGTCGGGGGACGCGGCTCACCCGAAGGGCACCTGCGTCCGCGCGAGGGGCGCATTTTGAACCAAAACCCCCCCAAAAAAATGAAACAGAGACCAAAAACAAAAAACTAAACGGTTAAAAATGAAGAGTGGGATGTGTAAAATACCTCGGTGAAGCGGCGTTCGATTCCGACGGTCAGATTTTCCGCAGCAACCACGGGAAGTTTCTTGTCAAAAGCTCCTTTTTCAACCTCAACAGTGAAACGGTAAAAATGACATGGTAAAAGGTCTTTTTATAGGTTTTTTGGATGAATTAGTTCATTTTTTACCATGAAAAGATGTTTTCAAATGTATTTTTGCCTATTTTAAACAGGTATGAGTAATGTGTCGCGTTTGTGCCAGGACGAGGGATTTCAAGGGAAATTGTAATTTTTCACAAACAAAATTTCAGAGTCATCTTTTAAGCCCTTTTCTGACTCCTAAAACATGAAAAGATCGCCGAGTGTTTCTTTTTCACTCGTTAAAACGGAATTAAAAGACGGTCCCCTTTTAGCTCTTTTCTGACCGCAAAATCAGGAAAAGATTGCCGGGTTTTTGTCGTTTCAAACTCGATAAGGAAATAAAACGACGTGTCTTTGATCGCTTTTTACTTTTCAGGTCAACGATACTATTATGAAAGTACTCCTTGGTCGCAAGATCAAGCGGTTCCCCAGGTATTATTTTATACTTTTTCGGGCTTGAGGGACACAAATATACGAAAAAGTTCAACGTGGAGTTTCCTTAAGTTTTTCAGACTCTCTAAAATTGAAAAACGCCGAGTTTCTCCTATACTGGGCTCGTTAAACTTTTACAGTAAAGGACCTGTTCAATTACAAACAGGAACGAACCACTCCTTCCTAGGGTTCGCATTTAAACTAGGTTGGACTCGTCCGAAGGATGAGCTTATAATCAAGCATATGTTCCTCCTCAAGCTTGTTAAAAATAAAGAGGTACTTGCCAGAAATGGTGGGGGAAAAAAGAGAAGAATGAACCTATTTGTCACCTTTTGCCTCAGAAGAAACTTTATTACCGCTCTTGAACACGACACTTTTCATTCACCTGGATTGGGAAATCTTTTACCTCACAGTTGACCTAAATCACTTTGAAAATCTTTAACCGGGTTCAGGGATCAACTTTGAGTTATTCGTACCAAACCATCTGTTGTGTCGTTATGTGTTCAAGAGGTCTGCAAGAAAACTTTCATCTGCAAAATACTTGTCATCATTGACCATCCCTGAGTCAGTCCTTACAGCAACATTTCTTCAACTTGAACAATGATTTCGTGTTGCGGGCTTGCCTGCAACGGGTCGCTTTCTATCGACATCGACACATTATCTAGAAAGATGACTTAGGAATCGACAGTACCTTGAAGTCTGCATGCATCAATGGCAGGTTTCTCGCCTTTGACGTCAGTTTACATCATTGACTTTCGATCAGAGGATTCCGTGAAGTGTTCGACATCAAAACATCTATTCACATTTCACGGGTTGTGCTTGGTACTTTGAGAACCATTGACATTACTGGTGGTTTCTCTCACACTTGTTAACAGTTTACATCATTGACTGGTAATCAAGTGGTTTCTACCATGTTCGACATCGAATTATTTAATCACGTGACTAGAATCGTACCAATTCGGGAAGTAGAAGTGAAGACCCTGGATCTAGTTTCTACCATCCAGGCTGCGAGGAGTTTTGTATTCATTGTCTATGTAGACTTATCATAAACAGATGGCCTGCGTCATACTGTGTCTACAAAAGTCTATAAAAATAATGTACTGCAAGATCTTCCTGTATTAGGATAGTTAGTCCATTAGTTAAAGTTTTGAATCTGAGTATGGGAATGCCTACCTCAGTGATGATATAATCTTATCCATGTATTTTGTGTTGAAAATTGCAGGTTCCAACCAGGCCATCCACAAGGCAATCCTTGAAATGATAAAGCGCTTCACCCTTCCTAGAATTACAAAACCTATTCTATTCCAGGCTTCGCACTTTAGGGGGCAATCTGTTACACTAAAAAATGTCACCTTGACTACTTACAGTTAGTATGGCTCAAATCAACAAGTCATGCTACCCTCTTAGGCAAGTCTCATGCCTCTGTTATCCATCTCAAACTCAAAGAAGAGAGAAAGTCTTGTAAAAATCATGTTTATCTCTGGGGTCGCAGGTTCTCTCTAGCCTTACCTGCGGGGACGCTGACCATGTTCACAAAATCCGCGTCCATAGACGCTCTGTATGTTAAGGGACAGGTGCGTCCCTCTGTAAAAGGCAAAATGCGCGAGTTTTATCTTGAAAAAGTTACTTGTGGTTACTTCTAGAACATTCTAGAGGTCGGTTTGATGAATGGATGCGCCTCCAGTTGGTTCATGTATCTCTATTAAGGGGGAACTTATCCCATCAATAAGGAGCTATCCCACCCATAGAGGGGGATGATCCCATTGATAGTGGACCTGAATAACCTCTTTACAGCACTATAAATAAAGGCATTGAGCCAGAAGGAGAGGAGGTTGGAGCTATACATTTTCTTTGGGTAAATGCTGCAGGATTTAGGTCTTCCATTAGAGCCCTTGTGAGGAGAGATTGTCTTCACTTGATTCTACTTGGGAGAGGGTGAGCTTTGTCAAAGTAGAGGAAAACCCTTGATGGACCCTGGGAGGAACTTGCACAACACCAAGGCCAGGTTGTAAGAGTTTCTTTGTTTCGTTATTAATACAAACTGGTTTATTTTTCTCAATAGCTTGTGTTAATGATGATTATTTCATGTGTTCCTTGGTCTGCATGTTGAATATATGTTTTATTATATGAAATGCAAGTGCTTGGTAATTGTTTGATTGTTTGTGGTTGCAGGAATTGACTTGAAGGAGGAGCTCATCCGGATCGTCAAGAACGGACTTCAACAACAGCGTTTTGGAATAAGGTAAGCCTAAACACTTGTAGTTTTCATGTTGTAAAAGGTGTATTTAGAGAAAGATCACTCCATTTTGTCTTGTTTGTCATTAGAATGTCTTAGACTTCTAGGAAGGTCAGTCGGTGTCCGCACCCTTGACAGATTCCGTGTGACAAATTGGCGACTCCTCGCTGGGGAATCCATTAATGAGAGAGTCTTTTCCTTTATATGAACTTTGCTTTGAGAAAATCATTTTTATTTTCTGGTTTTTGACTGTGAGAATTAGTATTTGGGTGGCTTAGCTGTAGTTTAGTTGGCTTTAGTTTTTCTTCTTTTTTCCAGAAAGACGCAGTCTCTGTGTGCTGCACAGTGCGTCCTTGGACGCGCTGTTGTCGACTGCACAGTGCGGGGCCGCACCTGTGACAACTGCTGGCCTGCGTCTTCCTGTAAAAGTTAAGAAAATTCCATTTTTGCCTTAAATTACTTTTAGATTTTGTTTTTTCTTAGTTTTTTCTGCCCAGATCCTTTAGTACCCTGTCAAGAATTCTCACCTGAACTCGTTTTGTGAGCTTTGAGTGTTTTAGTGGTTTTCAACGAAGTTTAGACCTAGGGTTTGATTTTTGGAAAGGCTTTGTAGTGACTTTGAGCTTAGAAAGTTGTCCAGCCTTAGATATCTCTGGTTAGTCAACCTTCTTAGAAGTTGAGCCTGCCGTAAAGTCTCCTTGTTTGAGCAACTTGTCATTTGAGTTGTTTTGGGTCAAATTTCGAATTGCTTGTTTTTAAAGTATTGATTTCCATTTTCAAAAAGGACAAAAAGATTAGAATTTTGTTTTGACTAGTTTTTGGTTCTGCAATAAGCTAGTCCTTGATTTGATTGTGATCAAGTAAAACACCTTAGAAATAATCATTGTTAGTTTTGGCCTCGTTAAGATTGCTTAGAGTAAATTTGCCTTTAGTTTGCTTATGAGTGCATTTTCATAGATTTTAAGAGTTTTTAAGATTGTTTTTTTGGTTATATTAGATTTATTTGCTTTATTAAAAGAAAAATACAAAAACATCTTCTTAAAAAGTCTTGTTTCAAGTAGCTTTTTGTTTTCAAAAGAAGAAAAGAGTTTTTTTCGTGCATGTAAAGAGAAGTTATGTTTTTATGCTTGGAAAAGAAAAACGAATTGTTTCTTTGATTGTCTTCAATTAAGAAGTTGCTTTTATAAGGATTGCATTCTCTCAACTTTTTAGTTAAGCAATTCATCGAAAAAGTAAAGTAGTGGATAAATCATTTTAGGTGCATTTTGTAGTGGTTTCGAGTCGAGTCAACATACCACTAGTTTCACCTTAAAAGTAACGCTTAAATTAAAATCAATCTAGTAATCTTTATTTTTCTAGGGCTCTGAAGCACCAACATAGCTTAGGCTAGGGTCTTGGAGTAGGTGAGTACTTAACTCTCCAAGACTACAAAACCAAACAGATAGTCTATCTTGAGTAGAACAAATCCAATTGTTTCAGTTACATTCTGGAAAGCTCCTCTTAAAGGAGAAACACGAGCTCGTGTCCGAACCAGTGAGGGGATCATTCCTCCCTCGTTGGGAACGACGCCAGGCAGTACGTATTACAAACGGTAAACCTCGGATTAACCATTGTCGAGGAGCCAGGGGTCACTTATCGGTAAACCTTGGATTGTTGTCAAGGAGCCGGTAAGGGGATTGGAGCTTGCTACTCTGCCCTTGCGTGCTGTCGGAGTTTAGACTGTTCCCCCAGGTGTAATTGTTGTGATTGGTAACCTTAGTGGCCATAATATCTAGGATTCTACCCAAGGTGACGGTGGAGGGAAGGTCCCACTGTACCTGGAGCAGACGTCGGTTATACTCACTTGGATTTTCTGGGGGGTTCGCTTCACTTCGAGACGGTTAAAGTGGAGGAACTTGGTCCAGTCTATTCATTAAGCAGGTTGCCGGGGTAACTGTTCCACCCACTATTTCTGTACTGAATCCTGCGAGGTTGGGCCTAATCACCAACTAGCGCTTTTGGTCCGGAAGACTACTGTTTGTGTGTGGTTTGACGCTCTAGATTATTTAGGCGTGTGCTTCAAATTTGATTGGTTCTTTAGAAGACTTTAGGTGGTTTGATTTGAAATTTTTTACTTTGATTTCGTGTGTTGTAGTTAAAATCTTTAATTGTGGCGGAATTACCGAGACAGTCCCGTAGACTTCGGGGCAAGTCTCCTGAGATTGTTACCGGGATAGATTTTTTAAGAAAACTCCGTAAATCGCGGGGTGAATCTCCTGAAAACATTCCGGGTCATTTAGAAGGGTTAAAGGTCCTTGTAACTCCTCCTAGTGGCAGTAGAGTAGGTTCACCTGAAGAAGGAGAATCTTCTTTGGTAGTCCATCCAGATTACCAAAGATTAGAAACAGGTTACAATCCCGAAGCTGTTACAGTTTCCGAGCTTGCTGGTAGTTTTTCATCTGCCAGTGAAACAGGCGAAGAACCTGAAATTTCAGAACCTGTTACTCCAACTCCTAGTGTTCCTGATTCACCAAGAATAGAAAGAATTATCACCGAAAATCTTCCTGTTGGATTAATTGCTATAGAAGAACTTGTTCCAGAGGAAGAAATAGGCGTTTCTGATTCTGAAGATCTAATTACCCTTGATCTAAGGGAGCGTGAATCCATCTTTTACAGTCCTCCTAGAAGTGAGTCTTGGTACCTTGCATTAACCAATTTTTTAGACAACTCAGTAGGTTTTTCTACACCTCGTACTCCGGTTCCACCTAGAGGAATTCATTCTCCTGTAAATATGTCTGGTCAGTCGTCTGTGTTTTCACAAAGTCCTGAATCATTTTTACATGGCGGTCCTTCTGTTCCTACTGGGTATCAGTCACTTTCTGGTACCTTTGCGGGAGCATCTCCTCAACCTGTTGATCATGGGTTATTAGTTGGAAACAGTGGTAATGTACCATTGAGTATAGGTGAAGTTTATATGATGTCAGGTTCAACTCCCATTAACCAACCTCAAGGTGGCCAATTACCGCCTGGGGGGCAACCTTCGTTAATGCCTGGGGGGCAACCTCAAGGTACTTCATTTGTGACTGGGGGGCAACCTCAAGGGTATCAACCCCAAGGGTATCAACCCCAGCCTCAATACGTACCCCAAAGTCAACCTCAGTATCAGTATCAACCTCAAGGATGGCAACCTCAAGGATGGCAACCCCAAGGGTATCAACCCCAAGGGTATCAACCTCAAGGATACCAACCTCAAGGTCAAGGTCAACCCCAGTATTCGTATTTACCTCAAGGTTATCAACCTACGGGTCAATACCCTGGTCAAGGTTATCAACCACCTCAAGGACAATCATATGGGACTACACCTTACAGTTATCAACCCTATCCTCAATACGGCTATGGATCTCAGTATCCTCAACCTGTTACGAGTCAATACCCTGGAATGTTAACATGGGATCCGTCACAGGGTCAACAGATGTCGCAACCAAGTATACAGTCGGTACCTCAAGCAGGACAACCTGCAGTTCCTGGTCCACCCCAGCAACCGCAACCTGTCCAGTCAAGTGTTCAGACCCCTGTAACTTCTGTAGTTACTCAGCCGCCAATTGCACCGAGTACTCCACCTCACACGGCTGCAGCAGCTACCGCTTCATCTACCATGCTTACATCTGGAGTATCGGCAGCTCCGGTTTCTACTGTCCCTGTAACCGCTCCTCAGACATCTGTACCGTTGTCTGGACCCACGGTTCAAACCACAGTCCAGATGCCTGCAGGTCAACCTGGTACAAGTACGGTTGTTACTACTCAACCTCAATTTGTTCAACCTCCGTACCAGGGACAGTATCAACCTGGTCAAGCTGCCCAACAACCGGTTTACCAGTATCAACCGTATCCTGGGTACAATTATCAACCACCTCAACAACCCCAGTACGGTCCGGTTAATCCTGGTTTTCCAGGAGGATATAATATCCCCAATGCGAATCCTGTTCCTAGTTATCCTGGATATCCTCCTCCTGGGGCTGGTATTGTGACTCAGAGTTTCAGAGATCCTAACCGGCAGTTACCATTTATTGCGACTTTAGATTTACCCGACTTGACGCGCCTAACGAACGATCCAATTCAATATCTTCCGTTCTGGCCGCCAATGCCAAATAAGTTGCCCAGCGATATACCCAAGTTCGAAGGTAAGTCTGGAGAGGATCCGTCTAATCACGTGATGACTTACCACCTCTGGTGTGCATCAAATTCCATCTCAGATGATTCTATCCGCTTACGTCTTTTCCAGCGTACACTCATTGGTCTCGCAGCCAAGTGGTACATTGAGTTGCCACGGGCTTCTTTTTACAACTTTAGCCAGTTAGCTACTTCATTCTTAACTCATTTTCAGTTACCAGTCAGATACGATAATGGTACGGAATTATTAACTTCGCTAAAACAATCGACATCCACGTACATTTCTGATCACATCCATGAGTGGAGACGTCGAAGGAGATTAGTGAAAGTTTTTATCCCGGACCAAATTTTAGCTGAATGGTTTGTAAAATCATTATTACCAAGAATTACTGAAGATGTAGCTAAGGCCGGCGTAGTTACTGAGGAGCAAGTCATTGCTCAGGCACAATACCTTGACTTAGTTTACACTCAGTCGGGTACGTTACACGAGAAAATTCCGGATCTTCCAAAGTCAAACCAAATCGCTGCTGCTCCTTCGGGATCTCATGCCGCTGATGGTATGATCGGTATCGTGACTACGAAGAGTAAGAAGAAGTCTTCCAAGACCTCCAATACTCCAATTATCACTTTGCCTGATTCTCCGACAGGAGAGTCTTCTCCTCCTGAACTTACCGCCGACATTCACACTGTAGAGTCATCTACGGCCAAATCCAAAAACGGTGGAAAGAAGAAAGGAAAGAAGAAGGCTAAAGCAGACAAGGCTCCAAAGGAGAAAACGGAAAAGTCGGAAACTAATGACGAAAAGCGCAAACCTCGTTATCCTTGTCTCATTTGTGAAGAAGATCATTTTACGAGAGACTGCCCTCATCGGGCCGAGGTAGTGAAAATAGTTAAAGGTTCTCTGACTCCTGCTGTGTTAAAGAATCCATTCCCCGAGCAGGAAAATAAGATGATAGGTTCTTCTTCGAATGCCAGTGAAGAACCCATTTTGATGATGTCTCATGTCAGGATTGCGACTCGATCGCAAGATTATGGTAGTAAGGCTCCTGTTGATGGTAAAGAAGCAGAATCTTCTAACTCTAACCCATCAACCTCAGCTCCTGGTTCCGATCCACTACAGATCGAAAAACCTAACCCAGACTTAGTGATTAAGCCGCCCGCCAAGGGTGTACTTCGAAGGTCTGCTTTCAATCCACATGCGAGAGCAGCCCAGAATTACAACATTGTTGAAGATTTAGCTGTTTCACCTTCAGCAATGTCGGCACTCGAAGTGCTGCAATCATGTCCAGCGCAACGAAAATTGCTTTTGTCGGCTATTGGAGCTGTCGATGTTCAGGACCCGAACCTAATGATCTTTGATCTAGAAAGTAGTACACCGCGTCTCCCCCATCAAATGGCTTTCCAAATTCCAGTGATAGTCAAAAACAGGCCTATTCATCGGACTGTGATTGATGAGGGAGCTTCTACGTGTATTATGTCGATTCAATGTTGGAGATCGCTTGGTTCTCCTTCGTTGAACCAATCCCCCACCATCCTTAAGGCCTTTGATGGCCGTGGGTTCCGTCCGTTTGGTATTCTACAAGAATTGCCTATAGGGGTCGAAGGTAAAACCGTTAGTCTCGATGTGGAAGTGGTTGATGCCCCTCTAGACTACAACCTTCTTTTGGGTCGAAGTTGGTCATATGCTATGACAGCGGTCGTTTCATCGGTCTTCAGAGTCATTAAGTTTCCACATAACGGTAAGATCGTGACTATTGATCAGCTGACATACTTTTCATCCGACCCAACCTCTTTAGAAACTATCCAGCATGTTGGTAAAACGACGATCCCTTATAGGGACATTGGTGTAGGTTTAGTTAAGGATTCCGGTTTACTGGGAACTTTTCCTCTCCCTCCACTCAATGCAGACCCTTCGTTCGCAACAATTCATATGATCACGTCAGAAAACATTATTTATGATGATCCTTGGTATGTTCCCTCTGACTCTGAGCTAGACTCACTCGGTGATGTTATGCCGTTGAGTCCGTATGAGATTGCTTATGAAGCTCTTATGTCTTTTACCGACTTTCATTCAACCGACCAAATGAATGTGGTCAGTGAAGAGTCACTTTTCACCTCACCCTTAGAACGGATAACGTTTCCCGAAGAAGTGTCATCTGACGAACAACTTCGCGAAATCCTAAGTGTAGATGATCTACCATGGGACGATCTCCATCACAGATCTTCGTTTTTACCTAAGGATGATGCCTTTGAAAATGATTTTTCATCTATATTTACCGCTAAATATGTCAAAGACGCTCAGGATCCAACGAAACATTCTGATTCAGAGCTGAATTTAGGGAATATTTCTCGTACTATTCCCATTGACATTTCAGTGAAGCCCGGAATCAAGGAGAACATTCATATAGGTGCCGCATGTACTGACGAAGAAATTGAAACTTACAAGGCCCTATTCCAAGAATTCCGCGACGTGTTTGCCTGGTCCTACGAAGAAATGCCAGGAATCGATCCTGCCATTGTTGTTCATGAAATCAAAACCTACCCGGATGCTAAACCCATTCGGCAACGGTTGCGTCAGATTCACCCTCGAAAAGCAGCTGCAATCAAAGCCGAAGTCGAAAAGCTGTTGAAAGCAGGTTTCATTTATCCGATCCCGTTAACGGATTGGGTATCGAATATTGTTCCCGTCAATAAAAAACAAGGAACAATAAGAATCTGTATCGATTATAGGGATATCAATCGAGCTTGTCCAAAAGACAACTATCCTACGCCTTATATCGATCAAATTATTGATGATTGTGCCGGAAGTGAGATGTTTTCCTTCATGGATGGTTTCTCCGGGTATAATCAAATCAATATTCTACCTGCCGATCAACCAAAAACAGCATTCATTTGTCCATGGGGGACATTTTCTTATTGCAAATTACCTTTTGGCCTTAAGAATGCCGGTGCTACTTTTCAACGGGCCATGTCTTATGCATTTCATGACATCAAGCACATTGTGCAACCCTATCTCGATGATTTGCCTGCTCATTCTTTACACCGAGCTGATCACCTTGTCCATTTACGAGCAATCTTTATGAGGTGTAGGCATTATCGAATTCGGTTGAATCCCCACAAGTGTGTTTTCTGTATAGAAACAGGTCGATTGCTGGGATTTGTTGTTTCCAAAACCGGCATTCGCGTCGATCCCTCGAAAGTCGAGGCTATCATCCAATTGCCTCCTCCTTCGAGTTTGCGCCAACTCCAAAGCTTGCAAGGGAAAGCAAACTTTTTACGCCGATTCATCCCTAACTACGCCGAGGTCACTAAAGGTTTTACACGGTTGTTGAAACAGAACGTACAATTCTTTTGGGACGAGATTGCTCAACAATCTTTTGATGCACTGAAACACGCGTTGACCCATGCACCGTTATTGCATCCTCCCAACTACAACCAGGACTACTTCTTATACCTCGCAGCTTCGCATTCCACCATTGGAATGGTGTTAGTTCAAGAAGATGAATTCAAGGCAGAGCATGTGATATATTACCTTAGCAGAACCTTAAATCCAACTGAGTTAAAATATTCGCATGTGGAGAAATTGGCCCTGGCAGCCGTTCAAGCTGTCCAGCGTTTTCGTCACTACATTCTTCTCCGCAAAACTACTGTTATTTCGGATTGCAACCCTATGATTTATATCTTGACAAAACAACTGCTAGGGGGCAAGTACTCTAAATGGATCGTCATCCTGCAAGAGTTCGACTTGGAGTTTGAGAAGTCCAAGTCTAAGAAATCTTTAGTCTTCGCGGAATTGATGTGTGATTTCCCGAGTGCTGACACAGAGACTGTGGCAGAGGAGTCCATTGCGGACGAATCCTTGTTTCTTATTAGCACTGTAGATCCGTGGTATGGGGATATAATCATCTATCTCCAAACCCAAACCTTTCGGCCTGAAACTTCCAAGGAAAACCGTCGAAAAATTCGGTTTCAATCCCAGCAATACAGAATTATTGGAGATACACTTTATCGCCTGGGGGCAGACTTAGTTTTTCGACGTTGTTTAACTCACGATGAGGCTGAGAGAGTTTTGAATGATTGTCACTCTGGAGCATGTGGCGGTCATATGTCTGGGTATGCCACAGCTCAGAAGGTGTTGCGCGCTGGCTATTTCTGGCCGTCTATGTTTAAAGATTGTATCCTTGCCGTCAGAAAATGCCACAACTGTCAAGTGTTTGATCGCAAGATGCGCGCTCCACCTGCTCCTCTCCACCCTATAATTGCCGCTGGTCCATTCGCCAAATGGGGCATTGACTTTATTACTTGTAACCCTCACTCGGCCGGGGGGCATGCGTATATCATCCTTGCGGTTGATTATTTTACTAAGTGGGCCGAGGCGATGCCTACATTCGACGCAAGCGGCAAGACAGCTGCACTTTTCGTATTCAATCATATCATAACTAGGTTTGGTGTCCCACAAGCAATCATTACGGACCATGGAAGCCATTTTCGAAATGTCATGATGACTGAACTTACAAGCCAGCTTGGTTTGCGCCACGATAGCTCTACACCTTATTATCCGCAAGCCAACGGTTTGGTTGAGTCAATCAACAAAGTTCTAGTCGTCATGATTCGACGGATCATTGGTATCCATCGAACGAATTGGCATAACATGTTATTTTCGGCACTATGGGCATATCGAACTTCAGTGAAAAATTCAACAGGTTTCACCCCTTTTCAGCTAGTTTATGGCTTAGAAGCTGTGTTACCTATTGAGTGCGAAATCCCATCACTTCAAATGGCTGTCGAATTACTTCCAGCTACTTCCGAAGAGGAGAAACGGTTGTTATACTTAGCTAAATTAGATGAGACTCGACGTGACGCTACTTTAGCTATCGAGACTCACGCGAAACGAATGAAAGCTCAGTACGATAAAAATGTAACCCCTCGAAGTTTTTCGGAAGGAGACCTAGTACTATTATATGATCAAGCGAACGATAAGCTAGGTGCTGGAAAATTCGTTCCCATGTGGCATGGGCCCTACATTGTAAAGCGAAAGCTAGCAAAAGGGGCTTATGAGTTAGTTGATTTTGATGGGGACTCTTTGGGCAAACCCAGAAATGGACTTTACCTAAAGAGGTATTATGCTTAAAATAATGGATGGAGAAATTTTTAGATAGGTTAGATTTCCTTTCTAGCTAGCAAGTGTGTTAGTTTAGTCAGTGTGCTTAGCTTAGCAAGTGTGGTTTTTCGTCATTATTTTGGCTCATCTTGGTTTTACTCTTGATATTGTAGATGTCGACGCCTCTCCAAACATACATTGGATTTGCTGATGGTGCTTGTCGTAGTACATGGAATATTTCTTCCGCAGCTTGGGTTATCTATTCGCCCTCTGACGAGTTAGTTTCTATGCATGGGGTAAGCCTCGGTCAAACAACGAATAACATTGCAGAATACAGTGCAGTGGTTGAATTATTATCCGAATCTATTTCATTTGGAATTCGACGTTTGATAGTGAGGTTAGATTCTGAACTTGTTGTATTACAGCTTAATAGAGTTTATGCCATTAGAAATCCTGTGTTATTAAGGTTGTTTTTGACTTTGAGCTTATTGATCTGGTTGACTTTGAAACTGTTGTATCTCTATGATTTCAGCCTCCCAAGGTCTAAAATTCCATCCCTAGGTATCTCCTTGTGTCTTATTTCTAAACCCATATGTTAGGCCAACATTGGATTCTTCAAGAAAAAATTATGCTAAATCTCCCATGATGACCTGATTATGGACTAGTTTAGTAGAGAAAACTTGTATGGATTTCCATGTCACTGTTTTAACGTTTGACCCTAAAACTCATACCAAAAAAACTGTAGTTCATGTAAATTCCCTCACTTTTTATGCAATTCAAATCTGATGCTTGAGGATAAATTTATGATGATTTTCCTCAGAATTCCCTCACTTTTTATGCAATTCAAATCTGATGCTTGAGGATAAATTTATGATGATTTTCCTCAGGGCACCTATTTGAGACTGAATTTTGTAATATACAGAAACCCTAACTTCCTTGGACCATATCTCCAAAAATATAGTGAAACAAGGTCTGAAATTGTAACTAGTTGTTCATCAACATTTTGTCTCCATATGGTTAAAAATTTATGGTCTAAAGCTTCATAACAAAAAATTATAGTGAAAATTCCACAATGACCCATTTGAAGCAGAAAATGCTTAAATCAAGAGCTCTAATACCAAATGTTATGTATCCAGATCGAAATAACATAGAAACATATTAAATATAGATCAACGACTAGATAATAATCCACTTCAAGGGGGAAACCTCCCTTTACATCACATAAATGAACAATTCTTGGATGAAACAAATGACAAGACCTCCTCGGTATATATAGGAGTCTACAGGGTCAAAATATAATTAAGGCCTACATAACAATAATAATGTAAGGGCACAACAATAACAATAGTGGGCTTTGATGGGGTACAAAAATGACGATATGGGGGCTACTAGTATTATAGGGACCTAACACCTGAGGTTGGACCTCGAATCTTGAAGACTACACCCATGTATATATATTTGCGGTTCATGACAACATAAAAGTGGTCACACAGTTGATGTTTTTTGTGATTGTTAATGGTTTACGTCCTCCAATGATTTTTTTCCATGTATGTGTGGCATTAGTCACAAAGAGCTGACACAAGTTTTTTAGTTTGGGCTCAGAGCTCTGAATATGTGATAGTGCAACACACACAAGTAAACTTTGCATCGATGTCCAATTTTTTCTTCACACCTCTAACCTTAGCTAATCAAGGGAGGATTTCTGATATCATGTGAACATTCATGTATTGTATTAATAGACTTGTCATCTCTTCTTCATATTTATATGACATCTCCTTCCACCAACCATCGCGTCCTTTCATGGGAATTCAAGTGACCTTTTCTTCTCGAGCTGACCTCATGTATCACATGATCATCGCATCACTTTGATCGATGTCATCTTTGGTCAGATGGACACACCCTTTCTTTGGGGAGATGTGCCTCAACATCGATTGGGTACATTGTGTCTCGGGCTAGCGTTCCTAACCTTTTCACTTTAAATATTTGAATCTGGATGTGACTTATCTCCTTTGTGCGACTCACCTCTCGATTCTCCACTTTGCATGGGTGCATCTCAGCTGCGCATGTCCTTAATCATTCAGGCGAGTGCCCTATCTCATCTGGGAACCCTTGACTTCAAGCAAGCATGTCTTATCTCAACGGGAAACCTCGTTCCCAGTCGTTAGGTTGGGATCCTTCATGTTTTCGTGCCAACTTCGCCATCATTCAACTGTCGCGCACTTTATGGTGCACTCAGGTTTTTCCTTTCAACTCGCCTTGGGAACTCAAGCCTTAGGGTTTCACATCCTCCTCGACTCAAAAACTGGTTTCCATACCTTACAACAACACCCCTTGGAAAACTTCTTCACCAAGTCTTGAAAATTTTCCACTTCATCCGAATGACTTTCACATCTTCATCAACATGGAAGAACCATCCATCTCCCAACTGTTCAGATAAGATTTTCTTGTCTCATCACTCAAGTTCATAATCTCGAATTTTCATGAATTCTTAAAATTCTTCAAAAACCTTCATCAAGTATCATTAAAATCTATGTATAATATCTCCTAAATCTCATGATTATTAATCACAATGTGTCACAAGTATCCACATTTCCCTAGTCCATCATGAAAGGTCAATCCATCCCAGTTGCCACCATGTCAACCACCACCTTTTCTATACAATTTGAACTCTATTATCCAACTCCAACACAAATCCAACATGTTTTCATGCATTGACATGCCCCATGGCCCAGAGTAGTTGGGTAGCTAGTCCAATCGACGCTTCTAACCCATGAGAGTGAACCTCCTCACATCATCATTGGTTTTTTTCTCCAACCTTCCTCTCACATCTTCACCTTCAATAAATATTCCATGCACAAAGCTCTTTCAAACACCATATCTTCATTCTTGATAATGTTTCCTTCTAAGGCCCTTCTGTCTCAAGGGTGTAGTACCTCTTACTTCTCACGATGTAACACACTCACCCCAAATTCAATGGTTTTTAATGCAAGGTGAGGGTTAGGAAGTTTCCTCCATGAATTTTAGCCACCCTTGTATTTGACTAATTGTAACAACCCCAGGTTAAAATTTCATGTAATAAAGTTAATAAAGGAAAAATAAGAGCAAGGTCATGAGACACGTATTCCAAGTTCAGTGTTGGGAAAAACATCCCAGTGTTTGTTCATTCAGTGTATTATGGTTAAGGAAATTGGAAAAGGCATTGGAAAAGTATTTGAAAAGTAAGAAAGGCATTAACTGGTATATATTTATGAAAATAAAGGAAAATAGGAGAAAAAGAGGGTGAATAGGCATTGATTTGCATGAGGAGGAAATTGAAGGAAAAATAGAGGAAAATGAAGAAATTAGAGGCCTCAGTGCTAAAAAGGCTTCTAAGGATTAGTTCACAACCTTTCGTGAGTTTGGATTTGGAATTAAGTTCAGAGAGAGAAGAGGGCAAGAGGAGAAATCAAGCAAGAAATAAAAGGACAAACAAGGAAGGATTGGATCAAGCAGATTCAGTGGGAGGACTTGCAGGTAACAAGTTGCATGTGTGATTTCCTTGCTGAAGTGTGAATGCATGGTGCATACATTTTTGTATTTGGTTCATTTTTTGACATTAGCATGGGTTTTTCCTAGTTTGACAGTGGTTTCACCCTTGCCTTGCTAATTCCTAGATAGCCATGGTGTGATCGGATTCATTCTTGCTTGAGTTTTGGATTGATGGACGTTTTTGGATCCGGGTGAGGTGGTATCAAGAAAAATCCCAAAGGTTGGGGTTGGAGATGGTTTTGCTTTGGGAAGCCCTCAACAGGTGGGTGGAGACAGGAAAATTCCTCAAGGGAAGGTAAAGGAATTCTGAGGCATTCAAGCATGGTTTGGTTTCGTGATCTCAGGGATGGTTTAGGTGAGATCACGGTAGCGTGAGGGTGGATGTGGTTTAATCAATAGATTCCCTTGGTTTTTTATGTCTTGGTTTATCCCATGAGATCCCACATCCATGCTTGGAATATGGCACAAGGGTGACTGGATGAAAGAAATATTTGGTTCAGCCCAATCTATGGTCGAGTGGTATGTGGAAGTCCCTAACTTGGTTGGCTTTTGCATCATTTAATGAGATTTATTTCTCTATGAAAATCTATGAATCATTTGTATTCGTTAATATGATGATTTGATGGTTGTTATGTCATGGTTACTATGATGATTATTTGTTGGTTATAAGCATGGATCCATTATATACTCTAGCTATGGATTTTTCATGCATTTATATGTATTTGGTTGGTTGATGAATGTTATTGAAACTATTAAGATAGGGAATTATACCTTCTTGGTGAATCTCGAATAAGTTTCAGACCTCTATGTTCATATATGCATTCATGACATGTAGATATCATGTTCATTATATGCTTGACGAAATGACTGTCATGGTTATTCCTAGTTAGGTGAAGTTCTTGGCTAAGTGTTATATTAATTTCTTTGTCCTTCTGTCATTCATTTTGTTCCTAAAAGTCTTATCAAGTTATGGGAAAAGTTTTAGAGACTAGCACTGAAAAGGTGGCTCTGATTCAGGGGTCGCATGCTTAGAACTGGTAAATCTAGACTGCAGTCACTAGGATGCAGGTTTATCCATGTGATTAGAGGGTTAAAACCACTAGCTTTCCTTGTTATGCAAGTGTTTGGGAGTTCATATCACTAAAAAGGAAAGTTAGCATAAGGTTTGGGCACCTGGAGTGGTTGTTTAGCTCCTATGGGTCTTGTAACTCCTGGGGAAATTCAGTAAAATTTCGGTTTGTCGATTCCACTTAATTAATTTCACTTAGGAGATTGAGTCAAATCATAGTATCCCTCAACTCATGTTTACCCTCACAAGGCAGTGAAAGTGGGTAAATATGGGAGGGGCGGTTACAGGGTGGTATCAGAGCATGGGTCAATGCGTGGACTAGATGGTTGGAATGTGTTTGTCATGCATGCATGTTGGTTGTCTATGTGTTTTTTATGCATGCATCATGGTGGTAATTATGTATTTTATGATGTTGTTAGTGTGTTATGAGGCTGAAATTTTATCAAGATAGAGCAAAAGATGCAGATCATCAAAGTGAGGTTGCAGCACTGGACCTTGGGGTAAGATCAAATCATCATGTAGATTTGTATGTTAGGAATGTAGGTATGTTGGTTAATGGTTGTTATATTAGCATTATGGTTATGTGCATGCCTGTTATTCTATTTTTTTATGGTTACATGCCTGATAGATGCTATTTGTTTAGTGTGGCCATATGTACATGCGCAGGATAGTCATGAATGATTGTCACTTATTGTTGTATGCATTTTAGTCACATGCATGATGATTATGGTCATTGAATTTAAGATATTGATGTTATATGTATCATGTTAATATGGATTGGCCTATGCAGATGTTTATGGTTATGATATTCAGGTATGAGTCAATATACTTGTGATATTGTGGCATACTAATATGGATTGAATTGTAAAAATGTGATAGCATCTCCTAAGATACATTGAGGTATGAGTTTGATTATGTTGTCTATTTGGTTTATCTAACATGGTATCTTTATGGGTTGTTTGAATGTTTGATTAATTGCATGATATGAGTTTGTGTCTATAAGATTGCATGAAGGAATGATCTTGTTTTAAGATGGTTGTACTAATACAATATGTGCTGAGAATGTTGATATGCACTTAAGTGCAAGTGGGTGCTATTTGTAGCACTATGACTAATGACTATGAGTTTATTTTAGACTATGACATGGTTGTTAGTATTAGTAAAGGCTCATTTCAAATTAATAGAAAAGATGTCCTGATATTTGGAACCTGTGACTGACATGTGTGAATAGTTGTACAGAAACATGCTTGGCATTGGCATGACAAGGTAACAATTGATTTGTGTATATAACTAACATTTGGGTGAATGCGATAGCACATAATAAGACTCAATTACAATAAGGTAAAAAGGTAAAAGAAAGGAATTGGGTGAGAACTCCTTTGGCTACGTTTGTAAACCACAATTCCAAATTAATGAGTTTTGTGTATGAATACATGAAGTTTTCTTAACCTTGATTTTGTCTGATGTTATGTAGATATGTGCTATATTCATGAACATGGATTTGATAGGTTGTTATATTAAGGTTGATATTTGAGATAAGAGGATGAGTTGTTATCTTGTAAAGGCATGAATAAAATAATGAGTTAATGTTGCGTGATGCATGGAATCACATGGCAAAAGAGATTTCCATGAAGTCTTGAAGAAGGCTCAGGTTGAGATTTCCCTTGGAAGCATTGGCAAGCCATGGGGATTGAGTCATGGTGTTTGCTTCTATTTTTTTTCTTTCGGTGCTTGTGTTTTTTTATTATTTTGATTTGTAGTTTTCTTGTGTCTAGTGCATGGCCATGCCACTTTGTTTGTGGTGTCGTATTGCTATTATTCTTCCATGGTTTTCTTATTGTTTGTTTCTTCTCTTACCTTTTATGTTTGAGGGTCTTGGGAATGAGTTTGGGAAAGAGGAAATTTGATGGAGTTGGGGAGATCTGAATGAATCCAATAGGTAATGTGATACCCAGATGAATCCCAATGCATGCGTAAAGGGTAGTTGAATGAAAGACTATGACAGTCGGTTGGGTTGGTTGGGTCCATTAGTATAGATCGATGGTGTCAGGATGGTCATGAGAAAGGTAATCATGAAAGGTGAAGTAATGGATTTGAGGCATCAGATGCCTTGGCTATGTTTGGAATTGTTGTTCTCAATGTTGTGTATTTTGTTCACAAATAAAGGAGTTATGTTAACCTTTATCTTATGATATTTGGTAATTATGTTGTGATTACGATTATGTTGATGTCTATATATGTATACATGTGTCTATGTATGTCATTGTCTGATAGGGTCATCAGGGATCATGATTGTTTTATGCTAGTGTTTACATGTATATATATGTATGTATGTCATTGTCTGACAGGGTTGTCAGGGATCATTCATGTGGAGGAATGATTTCTTATGCAGGTGAATGGCATGAAGAGGTTCCCAATATTATGAGAAATCAAGTGGGAAGAGTAGCCCTAACAAATCTATGAGGTCAACATCATGTGGATATGATTTGATATTATGTGCATATGCTATGCCTATGTTTATGTTATGGCAGGCTATGTTGAGGGATACATCAATTGAATGAAAGCAGTTTGATCTGCAGCATGATGGGTCAAGCATGAATAGTGGAAAGGGAATAGAGGAAAGAGTGCCTCATAGATATAGTATGGTCTTTGGATGTGAAGTACTAATGTTTTGTATTTTTTTTACATGTTGTACCTATAGTGTTTTTTGCATGTTGCATATGTACAACTTTGTACATATAGTGTTATGTGCATGTTGTATGTGTGGTATTATGTACATATAGTGTTGCGTGCATGTTGTATGTGTGATGTTGTGTACATATGGTGTGGTGCGCATGTTGTACATGTGGTGTTGTATACATGTATATTTATGTACATGTGGTACATGCGGTGTTGCGTGCATGTGGTGTTGTGTACACGTTGTGCAGGTGGTGATATGTACATGTGGTGTTGTGTACACGTTGTGCAGGTGGTGTTGTTTACATGTGATTTTGTGCACATGTCATGCAGGTGGTGTTGTGTACAAGTTGTGTAGGTGGTGTTGTGTGTTATCACTCAGAAGTCTTCCCTAGAAGTTATCAAAAGAAGGAATAATCCGAGGTAACCACAAACCTAATATTTTAGACTCGGGTTCTAGCCAACCTAAGTCTAGAGAGGTCTCTCTCTTTATAATTTAACTTTGTTTTGGGTGGGATTTTAGGCTACTTCTTAGTGTTCTTAAAGTGTTGAATTTGATTGGGTGGTGGAATTCTAGGAACATATGGATGGAGCAAGGCCTGCAAGCCATTGGGCTATGGAGACAATCAAAGGGTGGCTTAACTAGACCAGATCACTAAAGGGAGTGTTCACAGGGCAGGCTAGCAAAGCAAAAGGAAAATCTTCAAGTTCAATGGATGAGATAGTCCTAACCAGGGTGAAAGGGCAATGAAGAATCCTTAGACCGGGATCAAGATGAAGAGCAAGAAGTGATCATGAGAAAAGGGAAACTAAGAATCATTTACTATAGACCGAGGGGGAAACTACGGAAGTAAGGGAGCATTTAAGAATTCCATAACTAAGATAGTTTAGCAGAAAACATTAAGAATGTAAACAGTCAAGACAGAGAGCATTAAAGCCAGTTCTGAAATATCATTCCTAGTTTACCATTTAGATTTCATAGAAACACATATGATTATTAATAAACATAAAGAAAAATGATAATACACATGAGAGAGAGAATACTTATTTGATTTATGCTTTACACAAGAATCTTGTGAAATGTCTTTACTTTATTCCTTGATCCAGCAAGCCAATCCAATCTTGATACAATAGCACTTTAACTTGAGAGGAAAATGTCTATAGAAATGTCTTTGAATCCACCCTAAATACTTCGAAAGGTGAAGTATTTATACAAAAAATATTTACAAAATATCTTAAAATAATATGAGAATTAATCTAGGAAATCAAAATATCTTCAAGCATGAACATAGAGACAGATGGAAAACTACATCATGTTGTCCCTTTTATTGTGATAGTGCTGGCTGTTTTTAGTTCAAATTTGAGTTCTTTAAGCTGGCTGATATTTGTACATTGGAATCACCTTTGTCTTTAATCTTTTATTGATACTCTTTAACCTGTTACTCTTTGACCTTGTCTATCTGTCCTTTCACCTGCCTTCATATTTACTGTGGTAACTTATAGTAAGACTATCATTGTTACCCACCATTCATCTTCAGGTAACTTTACCTTGAGCAACCTTCTATATATCTCGTCTGCCTAAGTGTATTTGGAAAAATTTGGTTTGCTGACAACTAGATGCTTCACCTCATGCTCTACGAAGAATAGATTTTCTAAAGTATCATATAATACTTTCCCTGTTGGCAATTCTTTGACTCCTGAAGTGCTTGCCTATTCCTTGGACAATTTCTCTAATCTATCAACATAGTCCAATTGGGTCATAAGTTTGTCATTGATTACCATGGGATTGGGAAGGCCTTTATCCCTCATAATTTGGAGCTTCGCCATGAATCTATCAATGCCAACCTGCAAGTTATGGCATTTTTTCTCTAGGTTAAGCATGAGGTTTCTTTTAGAAAGAACCTTTTTGATTTTAATGATGGCTTCAATTCTGTCCTCCATACCAAGCTCATTTATTTCATGCATGTTCTTGCTGTTCAAGAAATGGATGAGTTGATTAGCTTCCTCAGGCTAGTCTCCTAGGTCTTCCTTTACCTTTTGTATTGCTTCGGTGGCCACTTTCACCAGTTCTATTTGCTCGAATATTACTTGAATTGATGGACAAATATCATTGATAGAGTCAATGATATTGGCCCAGAGCATCTCCTTAGTCTATCCTAGTGGCTTTTGCAAAGTTAAATCTTTTTCAAGGACCTTTATCTTCTCACCCATCCTTAGGGCTTTCTGTGCTTCTTCTTTCTGTTGTGTTTGGGCAAGCTTACAGTCAGTTTCTAAGCTTGCCACTTTCTCCTTAAGCCTCTTAAGCTCTGTTGCCTAGATGGACATTTCCTCCATGGCTTTCACTAACTCTGTTGTTTTCTCTGTTGAAGTACCTACTGTTGTAAATTCTGTTGTGACTGGAAGTGTTGTAGCATGTGGAGCTATTGGTGCTAAAGAAGCTACCAGTGTTGAAGGGGCTGTAGTTGTTACTATGGGAATGGCAGTTGTGGAGGTAGTGGCCAATTCACTCTATTTGGACTTAATCAATGTGTCCAATTCTTTCTCTCTTTCTTTCAACTGGTCATTTAGCTTAAGGACCATGTCCATAAGCTCTTCTTGTCCTTTTTATGTTTCCAGGACTTTTGTTGTTTGTGGATGATGCAATGGTGGAATTTTGAGTCGCTTCTTCAAAGCAGCTATATCATCATTGTTCTTTTTTGTCAAATTTTCAGTGGCCTTTACATATTTGGGATCGTGTCCCAACTCAATGATTAAGTCCTCTAAGGACTTGATTCTGGTGTCTTTTGCCTGTGATGAGGCCTTCTCCAATTGGAACTGAGCTGATATATTATTCAAGGAGTTCTGCAATTGGTGGGATGTGATGGATTTCCTTGTCAAGGTGGAGTAAATCATCTCCCCTGTCTATTTGTGCAACTCAATCTGGTCAATATGATGTATGTCCTTGGCCAGCACTTCAAAATCTATCTTCTGGAAGTCAGCTGCTAATCTTGGTTGTTGTGTGGTAGGCTTCATGAATGTCATGTGAATTTTTCCTTCTTTCACATCATAGGGTGACATCATCCTTGTCTGGTTGGCAGGAGCCATTTTTAAGTATTGTGCATAGCTTTGGTCTTTTAGCTTTTCATTCCTAGCCTGTATTTCCTTGTACTTTTCTTTGATATCCTGGTCTTGGTCAGTTGGCATCCTAAATGGGGACACTTCCACACTTTATTGTCTTTCCAGCATCTCAGTATGAGATGTGGAAGGTTTTGGTTTGCCCCCAGGAGGAGTAGTAGGCCTACTTCTTTCTTTCTTTGTGCTGGTGCCTCTTATTGTCTCTTCTTTGAATTCTTGCTCCGAGACAGGGTTTAACCTCTTCCTTTTGACTTGGCTGGTTTCTGCATATGTTTGTATGGTTGCTCTACCTGATGTAGTGGCCCCCTCCCTATTCCTTTTGAGGCTTCTTTCCTCATTTAGAGGAGTTTGAAAGTTAGGGGGAGTACTCATATTGGGCTGTTGTGTACCTGTTTGACCTAATTCCTCTTATAGGTATGGCTGCTCTGATTCTTCTTGTACCTGGGATTCTTCTTCTGTGTGTTGTTCACTGTGTGCCTGTGATTCTCCTTGTGCTTGAGATTCTCTTGGCACCTGCAGGAAAGAACCTTCATCAAGCCTTTTCTCTAGATCAATTAGTGCATTTTCAACAGCAACTTCAGTGCTATCTCTGTCCACTAGAGTATTCTCCACCCATTCCAACTGATTTGCATATTTCTCTATTTCAGGGATTCGATGGTGAATGTAGGGAGTCATCTTATTTTTTTGTCTTCTGTTGCAAATGAAGTCACAAGGATCATATCTCCATATGAAGCTTTGTTTTAGTTTGAGTCTCTGAAGGATTTCTTCTACTTCTCTTCCAGCTTCTTTGCTATTTCATACAAAGGGGCCTAGTTGATCTTTGATTCTGAGCTGGGCCTTGTTTTTGGATTTAACAAATGTACCTCATCTGAATTTATTACCTACCTGTAGTACTCCAAGGCAAATAACCTCATTGGGAGGTATATGGGAAGTTTATATGGGGCCAACTCACAGCCATACATCCTGATTTTTGTGTGATTTTGGTACAGGTACCAATCTCCCACTTTGTGCTGTTTTGAAAGCTGCAGGATCCTCCTGATGTCTGATTTGATTCTTAGAGGAGGACTTCCTAGCAGCATGGTCACTACAGGATATGCAAACATATCTATGAAGTCTATGTATGGATATGGGGAATCATGCTTATGTATCAAAGGATTCCAAAAAATTACTGACCTAGGATGACCTTTAGTGTCAAGCTTTTGGAGAGTGAATGGGAACTTGTCAGCTTGATAGTATAAGAAAAGGTGATACAAAACTGAAGAATACTTAAACACTCTTTCATTACTCATTCTCAAAAATTGTTCATGCATCCTTTCAGCTATGTACTTGGCATAATCATACATGACAACAAGGGGTTGTCTTGGAGTAAAAATGGACATGAAGGCTAAAATGATTTCATCTATGTATTCACTGGTGGTATAGCCTAAAACACAAGAGATCATTGCTATTATATCTTGACCAAATGGGGAAAACATAGTAGCCACATAAGGAGGAGGTTCTGTTGGGACATGATTTTCCTCCCTGATGAAGGTCTAAAGCATTTCAGTAATATTGGCAGTGGTAAGCTTGGGAAATTTGCCTAGTAGGTCTCCAATTGAAATAGGGGTTAAGTTCTGCCCTGGTTGCAACTACAATATTTCATTGATTGACTTGGTAGTGATGGTAAAAAGTATGGTGTGGTCAGGGGACATCACTGAACTTTAACTGGGAATGTAGGTGGCATGGCAATAATGAATGATTTCAGAGAAAATGTGCACCTCAGGGAATTGATACTTGGGAAAATTAGATTCCCACAGACCTATTTTATCAGCTTGGTTTAGGTATTGGTCCCTGTATCAGTAGTACAGTTTGATAGGGGATTCAAGGACGGAGGTGTCCTTGATTTGGAAGTCTTTATCAGCAAAGGGAAGGTGATCCAAGTCCAGGTGAGGAGTGGAAATTGGCCTAACATCCATAGCAATTGCGGCGGCCATTCTCATTTCTTGTGGTTTTGAGAATAGGGGAAGGGTTTTCCAGTTCTTGAGTACAACAGGGTTTCAGTGAAGAGTAGTTTCAGGTTACTTTGAAATTCTTTCAATTAATTTTTACTTTAATTTCAGAAATTGAGTAACTGGTTCAAATTTAGACAAGGTTTCCAGTGAATTTTGGGTTAAATACCTGGAATTTAGGGAAAATTGGCTATGAACAAGTTGATGGTGACTGTGCACAGTCGAAAATTTATGTGTGGGTTGCAAGGTGAACTGAGTGTGCAATGGCTTCTTCAGGTTAGTGACTAGACGTAGGTTGACAAGTTCACCATCGTGTAGGTGCGTGCATGGAAGTTTTAGTTGAAATCACGATAAAAGAAATGATTTTTGGATTTTTGGATTTATTAACAAAGTCAACATTTAGTGAGTGTTTGGGGAATAGTGGTACTTTTGGCAATTAGCGGGGTGATGTGATAGTTTGGCATTTGGCAGGCGGCGGTAAGCGGGTTTTTTTGCACCACTTATGAGCGTTGGGTGCTTTTGAGGAGAGGCTGCCTGATTCCACTCATTGAGCACCACGTCGCATCGGAGACCCAAGGGAAAACAACCCATTTTGGGTAGGTAAAGTTCATGTTTCGGGCCCGTACGAAATCAATGTGGATCGTTGGATTTGAAGGGGGAAGATCAAGTGGCGATCGGTCGATGAAAATGCACGGATGGTAGTGGGGGGGCCTGGTTGGCAATTAACTCGGTGGTTTTGGATTTAATATGGGATTATGATGAAATTAACGCATCAGGCATGATTTCATTGGCAGAGGATTTGTCTTTTAATTAATTGTTGATCGATTAATTAATTCATTTGTCGGGTTTGGGTATTTATAAATTTTATATTTCAAACTTCGGGGGTGGGATATTAATATTAAAGGGATTTATTAAATACATAGGGGAAAAGGGTTATTATTCAGGAATTAATATATAGATTAAAAGTTAATATGAACATCGTGAAAAATGGATTTAGCGCTAAGTATAATGTATATTTATAATTCATTTGATTTTCATAAGCACATTATAAGTTAGGCTAAGTGTTGTTTTTGTGGGTTTTTTGGAAAAGGGGTTTACTTGGGGGTAATGGCTTTTCCTTAGGAAAAATGGTGTTTTATCTTAGGAAAAGGGATTTGTTTGGGAAAATGAGGGAGAGTGAAGGGGGGTAATGTTTGTGGGGGGAATTTTAGTACTTAAGACCTATAAGTCATTGGGTCAAGGGTTCGGTCCCTCCAGAAGTCAGAGAAATGCTCTGAGCCCCTTTGACTTAAGATTTTGGGTACTTAAGACTTTTCATTGGAAATTAGTTAAGTGAAAGGTGTAATGAGTGAGGGAAATTAATCAATTGACTTTGTGGACTTGATGCATGTCCAATTGCTCATTAATACTTGGAATTTTCATGATGAGGGTGATAAATATGCTTTTGTCTAACAATCATCACAATTCTGCAACCTTTCTACTACTTACCCATCTACTCATCCTACCATTTTTACTTCTCTTTATTAGGGTGCACTTAAGCTGGAAAACCCTTATCAAAACATTTTTCTTTTATTTTACAATAGTAATCTAACTAGTCTAACCTTATTACATCCAAGGGCTCAGATTAGATAGTTGAGCTCCTTTTATTCTCTCCACCTAATCTAATTATCTGCTAAGATTACACTGTTTGGTTAGATTTTCATTCTCTAACTATAAGCATGAAATTGAAAACATGAAATAGCCAAGTTTAAACATTTTGACTATCATGGATTGTGGCATAGGTTACAAACTACACACAATCATTTATTTTGTACAAAAAGTAAATAGTAGTGGCATTTTGACTTGCACACTTTCATGGTCTTTTCTTTCTTGGGGTTCATATTTTTCATCTTTTTTGACCTTTTTTATTCTTTTTGTCCTTTGATTTTTCTTTTAGGACATACCCTCTTTACATTTTTTAATTTTTTGAATATGGAAAACATTTGCAGAAAGCAAAGGTATGTACATATTACAAGTTTAATCTCAGTCATTCAAAAATTATGACTCCTATTGGTATAAGAACCTAACATTGTGTATAGGTGGTGCTATGTACAGGTGGTGTTGTGTATAGGTGGTGCTATGTACAGGTGGCGTTGTGTACAAGTTTTACACATGTTGTTGTTTTACATATGGTATTGTGTACATGTCGTACATGGTATGTTGTGTATATGTGATCGTGTGTTATGGGTATTGTGTAGTCATTGTATCATGACATGCGTATTCATGGTATTGTATGGTGTGTACGTATATTTGTTATGTTGTACACCGAGTGTAGGTGTATGTGTTCTGTTGTACACCAGGTGTAGGTGTATGTGTTGTGTTGCACACCGGGTGTAGGTGTATGTGGCATGTTGTACACCAGGTGCAGGTGTATGTATCATGTTGTACATCGGGTGTAGGTGTATGTGCGGCAGTGTACACTGCGTGTAGGTATATGTGTTGTTTTTCATATCAGGTGTAGGTGTATGTGTGGTGTTGTACACTGGGTGTAGATGTATGTGTTGTGTTATACACTATGTATATGTATCCGTTGTACAATGTGATGGGACAGGCAGATATGGGACTATCTAGGCCCTTGTTATTGATATTAATGGTTGATTTGGTTTAGTCTTGGGATACCCTTGCTTATATTGAGGGTTGAGGTAGTTTAGTCTCGGGATACCCTTGTTTCTATTTAGGGCTTGAGCGGTTTAATATTGAGATGCCCTTGTTGCTGATATTGAGGGAGTCGAAGGTTTAGTCTCTGAATTCCCTTATTTCTTAAAGAGAAGGAACTAGGTGGTTGTTGGGTTTGGAAAACCAAACCAATGTGTATACGTGGTTAAAGAGAAGAGAAGGCACTGGGTGCTTACCAGGTTTGGTAACTGAATCAGTCTGTGTACGGAAAGGACAAAGAACAAAGGTAGAAGCAAAAGAATCATGGAAAGATCAGTATCAATATTTTACTTTAGTTTTTTACTATGCATGTAATCCATGATTCTTATTTATTATGGTTACATGTGATATATGATTTTGGTTTATGATGATTGTGTTTCAAGCTAACCGAATGTGATATGTTTATACACAATGATTTGTTCAAAGAGCTAGTTTGAATTATTGTGACAAGAAGTAAACATGATCACAGGTGTACCTTATTTTCGAGCTACCATTGAGGTATGATTTGAATTTATTTCAATTCTTTTTTATTCTAATGGTAATTATGTGCTTGGTATAGGAAAGCATGGAAATTCCTAGGTTTGGGTGGTTGGAAATGCCTGGTTTGTGTGGTTGACATTGACTACAAGAATTAGCAACGACAAAAGGAATTGGAAAAGGGTAGTAGTGTGCTAGTAAAGCATTCAAGAGCAGGGAAATTGTGGGACACTAGTACCCAATAGTTTCCATTGATTTCCATGAGCATGCTATAACTGATATGATGGTTTTGAGGCAGGGATATGCCTTGGTTTTTGGACCTTCCAATGCGAGGAAAACTTTCCAAGGGATGGATCATCTAGGATAGGGGATGTTGAGGAACTTAGAAGGTGAGTGACTGCACGAAAAGGGGTGATAGGGTTTCCTGAGGGACTATGTAGCAGGCAAGGGATGGCTGGGGGATGGATTTGTTTTGGTCATTAGCACTGCTATATGGGTCAGATGCACATTAGGAGTGTGCCCTAGAAAATTGAGTCGGTAACTATTCACAGAGAGAACAGGTAGTGCAAGGATTGTAGCATTGAACATTAGATGAAGGTTTAAATTTGGCAATGGATTCTAGACTTCCTGGGAAGGAGGTGAATCTTAGTATTACTTTAGGGGAAGGTTTGAGCATTTGGATTCCCTTGTTGCAGATGTAGGCATCGTATCCTTTTATTTGTTGGTTAGAGAAAATGTGCATATGTATATATGTGTATTTTATTGTGCATACTATGCCGAGCTGGATTTATAAAGCTCCATGGATAGTATGGTTATTTGTTGGTTGAAGCAAAATCTGAATAAGTATATGTGTTTGTTATTGTAAATATCGTAATGAGTTGTGTTATAAATATCCAATAAATGCTATGATTATTATGAAACCATTTGACAAAACAGAAGAAAAGATAGATCAATGACTTGAGAAATAACCTCTTCGAGGGGGAAACCTCCTTTGCATCACATAAATGAACAATTCTTGGATGATACAAATGATAATACCTCCTTGGGATATATAGGAGTATAAGGGTTCACAATATAATTAGAGCCTACGTAAAAATAATAATGTAAGGAAACAACAATAACAATAGGGGGCTATACTAACAATAACAATAAGGGGGGTATGCTAGTATTATAGGGACCTAACATGCCCCTCTCCTTCAAAAAAGTGTTGTCCTCAACACTTGAGGAGTTTTGGATGCTTCTGTATAAAATTCTCATCCTCCCATGTGGAATCTTCAGTGGGTAAGTTATTCCACTTAATGATATACTTTGAAATTAATCGATTTTGTAGCTGTCAAGTTCTTATTTCCATGACTTCTTTAGGCTCAAATATCAATTTTCCTTCTTCATCACATTCTAGAAACGTTGTTTAAACTAGGATCTTGTCTCCAATAACCTTCTTTAAGCATGAAACATAGAAAAATGGGTGTACTCGGGTGATCCAAGATATTTTACTTACAGATGCATCATAATTACATATAATAGAGTTAATTAACCATGGAACTTGAAAGCACGTAAGCAATGAGGAAATAATCACAAGAACTCAAAAACCATGACACGATGATTTGATTATAGAGTTTGTCCAATTTGGACTACGTCTCCAGGCCCTTCTCAATAATGGGGAGGCCTTCATTCAATTAGTGGCATAAAAGAGATAAAAGTACAAGAAACAAGAAATTACAACCCTTATACCTCCAAGCTGAAATATGAGCATAAAATGGAGATCTCAGCTTTAGAAACAGACAATACCATAGAACTCCTAGAAAAAAATAGTGTAAGAATGCCTATCCAAACTCCCAATTTGGATAATATGGCCTTTTACCACCTCTCAGAACCTCCCTGCTACTCAAGGCGAGGTTCGGCCTACTGCCAAGGTCAGGGTTTGCTATGTGCATGTGATTCTAAACTATCTGTTGACTCCCCTTGCCTTTTCCTAACGCAACAGTCATATATATAAGCATGGCGTCATCCCTCAAAACGGGGCAGTTTTAACATAATAACCAATTTTAGGCAGGCGAGATCAGGCCGGAAGGTTATATGGCAACAACCATGTAACAATAGTAAAATCATGTTTAAACATAGCAAACCCATTAACCACACTTAAGGCCCAACAACATGTCTATTGGTGCTTTTAACTATTGGCGGACAACCCAAAGCCAATACAGCAGACACTTCTGCGATATATGGACCCGCCGAATTATTAAACATAATATATAATATATTGCGTATGGCTCCTCCCTGCAAATTGCAATTGGCATGGAACCCATCAGCGTATCAACCCAGCTCTGTGATATGGTGGACCCATCGAGATTTATAAACCACAACATATAACATATCGGGTATGGATCCTCCCTGCAAATCGCAATTGGCCTGGGCTGGGGTATCACTCCATGATACCACTCCCCCCTATGAACTGCAATTGTGATATATACTGCATCACAAATGGACTCCACCAGGGCTGATTCGTATACTTGTTCCACCTCTGACTTGTGATATGCGATATCGCAATCGCAGCCGGAACCCTACCGGGGCCGATTCTTAAGCCACTTCTTCCTCTTGCGCCGATATGCGATATGCAGGACCCAATGGAAACATGCCATGCGGCGCTCCCTCATTTGTTGAGATTTTTTCCATGTCATCTTCTCTTGCCACCTGTGTTATGGCCTAAATCTACCTCAGGCTGAGAAAGTCAGGTCTAGGGTAACATCAAACCACGCTTAACCTGGCAGCTAGCCCTACCAGGTCGAGAGAGGGCTCTCTCCTTGTCAATCTCAGGAAAATATGGCAAATGAGGCTTGAGATGACTGATGTAAAGACTAATTTTTGGCTAGGTATATGCTCAAAGGAGTTTGATTGAGTTTTATGTTGGTTTGCAGGATCAAATGTGAAAGGCAGTTTTGGGTCCGGGGAATGAACTCAGTCTTGCAAAGGTTTCTGTGGGGCGACGTAGGCAAATGCTTTAGTACTTCAGATTAGGTGTAATGGTGAGTCTTGAGACTGGTGAGGAGTTGGAGAGGGCATGAATGTGTCATGATTCCTCTTCAAATAGTAGAAAACATGTAAAACTAATGAAACCCTAAGGTAGAGCACTGCAACATCAATGATTTCCACCTTTATACTTGATTCATTTAGTTAAGCAAAAAAGAGAGAGATAATGGCACACATAAACACATGATAACTTGAATTACAGAAGGAGAAACAATACTAAGTCACCTTGCCACAAGAATCCCACAAAATGCTACAAACCCTGGTCTATTTCCTTGCCAAACTGCAGAGATGATGTGCAATAGTGCTCAAAGCATTCACAAGAGTCCAACCTTTACAAATGACTGAAAAAGCACATCATATAGACCTCCAAACCACCTGTGCTATCCATCATGGGTCAAATCCATTAGAAGAGGGGTGGTTTCAACCATATCTAAACTAGGAACACAAAAATAGGCAGTGGAACAGCTTGCCTCTTAAACCTAGGAAACTTATTCATTCAACTCTAAACCACCTACAACTGATGTATCTACCTTATCAAGTCCATTTTCATCATTTTTACATCATAGTACATCAATTTACATCAAGTCACATCATGAATTTTACCATAAGAGAGAAAAAGGCAAACTAGACGAAAAACAGAGTTTTTGAGCAAAATTGGCACTTTTTCATCCTGTGCGTAGCGCTATTTTTTCTGTGCATAACGCTTTTTCCAAGCTACTTTTGGAAGGCTTCCAAAGGTCCAAATCAGGTGCAGAATAGCTTGTTGGAAATCCTGGTGAGTCTACTTTCTGGAGAAACTTGAATTTTTTGATTTGGAGTCCATTGGCCCCTCCAAAATTCCAATCTCCCAAGACAACTCCTGTGTGGCCAAAAAGTGGCAGAGAGGGCATTTTTTGGGTGTTTTTGGCCCTTTTGGAGGTCCAAAACTTGTCAAAATTTCCTAGTAATTTATGAGCATGCATAACTTTTCATAAGGAATCCAAAAATTCCAAGTTTTCTTTAAATGGAGGTCCCCATCAAAAGTGAGTGCCAGGTGATGCTACGCACCTACCGGAAAAACCTGTTTTTTCCATGAAAAATTCAAAAATGTCAAAACGTTTACCAAATTTCTTGAAATTTGGCATGATTGATCTATGTCAGGTGCTATGTTGGGCCAATGAAGCTTTAGCAAGATTTTGAGCTTATCTTGCTCTTTCTTGCTCCTTAAAGTCTTCCTTAACTTGGCTTTTAGGCTCCTTATCCTTGTTTTACAAATTTTGTTTCATGCAAAATAATGATAAGCCATGTGGTGCATCATCTTTTTCTCCTGATTGGATTTCTCAAGCAACTTCTCCAAGTGCATATTCACCTTCTCCAACACATATTCCCGGTCATTTTCCTTTTGTTCAATCAACTTGCCCTTTTCCCTCCTGGACTTTTTCCAGTTTTCTTTGATGACTTGCAACTCCAGGAGTTCTTGTTTGTGAGTAAGATGCTTGTTTTCTTGCTAAAGAAAGTTGATAATCCACTTAGCCCTCTCAAGGTCAAGTGATAAGGCATGGATGTCAGCTTCTTTCTCTCTAATGACCTCCTTGAGGCTTGAGTTTTAGGAGATCAAATCAGTATCCTCCTTCTGAATCAAAACAAAATCTCTCTCCTGACCTTCAGAAGGTCCTTCATCATGCAATGGTTTCTTCCCTTTATCCTGTACCTACTCTGTTGAAGAAGAAGGCAAAGCCCCTTTCACCTCGGGTGAAGATAGCATTTGCCTGTGCTCTGATGGAGGAAATGAGACCCCTTCCACCCCAGGTGGATATAATACTCGTTTGGTAGCTGAAAATAATATCCTTCTGCCCTTTTCATAAGTGACAAATACTGGCACACCTATAGTTTGAGTCTCATGAACCTCTCGCTGATTTGAAGGCCCTCCTTCCTCTTGAAACACTGATGGGGTCACTTGAGGGCCTTTGAAAACCTCATGTGAAATGAAGGTATCCCATGAAATATTCAACAAGCTCAGCTGATGCAAAACAACAATCTTGATCAATGAAAATTGATAAATGCTATTGAATTGTTGAGGAAGAGGTTTCCTTTGCACCAATGTATCCATTTTCTCAATATTTTTGCATATGAAATAGGGGAGGTTCATCATCCTCACTTTAGTGAAATGCATCAATAATCTAACATGATAAGTGTACAAGCGAGAAAACCTCCCTTCACAGGTGAAGTAATTGATAATGAGCTTCATGAGTGGAGCATAATTGTCATGTAGGTATCTGAAAGGAAATACTCTACTAATTTTCTTTTGATAACTAGCCTTGACATAAGGCTCATAATGCTCTTTGCCCACAAGTTGTCCTTTGTTCCACTATTCACCCACATTTGGAATACTTGTTGCTGCAGCTATGGTTTCAAGTGTCAAAGTGAAGGAAACACCTGCTAAGTTCACCTGGCCATTGCGAAGATGAAGGACAAATAGCCTAGCAAGTTCATGGTGGTATTTCACCCTCTCCACCATCTCACAAAACTGGTAGCAATACTGATGTTTAAATCATGCTACTGCAAGAGAGAAAGCTAGTAACTCTATAAGTGTGGTGGGCTCCTCCCAATTGTGTTTTCCTCCCTTATGTGGTTTTCTTGGTGCATGAATCTCTTGGGAGGAATCACTCACAGTTTCCTCATCCCTTTCATAAGCTGAATCTGTTTCCGTATTTGCAAATGTATAATGTAGAATGATGAGTATGAAGAGATTTTCTTAAGTATAGGTGACTGTTTTTTTCCTTCTTTGGGATTTAATGAGTTGATTGATAATCTAGGTGCAAAGGAGGGTTTTGATGATGGTTGTAGGGTTACTAGGGAACGATAGGGTTTGGGAAATGAAAATTAGGGTTTGGGGAATAGTGGGAGTTAGGTATAGGGCATAGGGTTTGGTTATAGGGGATAAGTTTAGTGTAAATGGGAGAGGGAAAGGGGAAGGAGAATTAGGGAAATTTAGTGCAGGGGGATGGGATGTGGGAAAATTATGCAAGGGAGTAAAAACAGCAAGAATAACAAAACCCTAGACAGTTTTGCAAGACAACTGCAAAGCAACTTAGGGTTTGATTTTTCACCTTTCAAAACACCATCAAGTATGACAAAATCTCTTGCTATGGCAAATGGGAGGGTTTACTTACTTGAAGGGATGGTATTTACAAATTTGGAGCTTTAGAAAATCGATGGCATGAATTTTTAGCTTGGCTAACAGGTGCGTCGCGCCAACACCCAGGTGTGTAGCGCCTGGCAGGTGCGTAGTGCCCATTGAAAACTCTTTGCAAATCCTACGCCCGGTGAGTAGCGCCTGGCAGGTGTGTCACGCCAGTGCCTAGGTGCGTCGCCCCAGTGAGAACCCTTGAAATTTGCTGCATCTTTGTCCTTTCTCTCCTCAAATGCGATTTTTCCTCTTTCTTTCTTTCTTTTGCACAAAATGATGTCTTCAACACAAAGGATCCCTTTATATACAACTCACTTTAATTTTCATTTAAAAAAAAACCATTTTCTAAAGTTGCTTTTCACTTTGCTTTTAAAAACCCTGTTTTTGCAGTTTGGCTCTTTTTTGTCATTTGATGAACTGATGCTTGGATTTTCTTGTCTCTTTTGTAGGAGCTAGAGTGTTGGAGTTTGGCAAGGTGACCCAGGGCTACAGATGATGCTTTATTACATATGAAAACAATAAAATTACATAAAATTTTTACATAAAATAGAAAAACTATGTTTTCACCTCAAAATAGAGTTTTGAGGTAAAAAGCCTTTATGGAGCAAATCATCGGTAGAATTTGTGATTTTATGAACTTATTAAACATCCTCATGTGCGCGCTGACCTCTTATTGAGCTGCAAGTGTAATGATGAAAAATGACTATAAATGACCTGAATTTGTGAAAATAGGCCAGCAAGTAAAAACCATGAGGGAAATTTGATAATAAACCACTACCATCAGTTGATCCATGACCTAATGGAATGCAGCTGATCGGATGAGACACCTAAAATGCATGCAAAAAGAGAAATTTTGATCACTGATGGAGGGATGAAGATACTGACACTAACAACCTGGACAAGTCAAACTCAAACTTTGACTTGCTCTAACTCTATGTTATAGACTCGGATTTGAGTATCATTCACACCATTGGAATCAGGATGACGAGCACTTCGATCCGATGTTAACTTTATCCATATTCTTCCACTTTGAATTCTCAGTCTTTTACCATACCACAGGTACTTTTTTGAAGATCCACCTAGATCAATCCTCTAGGATCCTCTTGGATCATCAGGAAGATGAAGGAAACTCTAATTTGTGTGCCATAGTACCAATCTTGTGAAACACCTTGTAAGGACCATAGTACTTGGGTGATAATTTATTATCCTTCTTAGCTTGCTTGAGGGACATTTGTTTGTATTATTTTAGTCATAAAAATACCCAAGTGCCCACATCAAAACTTATTTCACTGTGACGTTGATCTTCTTGTTGTTTCATTCGATTATGCACCAAACTAAGGTTATCCTTTAAGAGTTGGAGAAGTTTTTGTTGATGCTCAATGTGATCTTCCACTGCTTGACCCTTATAATTTTATCTTAAAGATGATGTGATGGATGGTGGATGATATCCATAAAGTGCAATAAATGGGGTCATTTTTGTTGCAATATGGAAGGAAGTGTTATACCACTATTCATCTACAAATAAGAACTTGACCCATTTAGTTTTGTTTATCAAATACAAATAAACGAAGATATCCTTCCAAATATTTGTTCACTATCTCAGTTTTCCCATTAGATTGAGGATGATAAGATGATCTATGAGCTAATTGAGTACCAAGACAAGAAAATAATTTCGTCCAAAAATTTCCAGGGAAAATGGGATCTCTCTCACTTACAATAATATTTGGGTTTCCATCTATCTTTTGAATTGTTTCCATAAAGGCAATAGCAATTGTATTGGATTTAAAAGGATGAGATAATTCACAAAAGTGTGCATACTGTGTAATTCTATAAACTACCACCATGATGACACTCTTTCCTTCAGACTTGGGGTAAACCTGTGATAAAATCAATCGAAACCTCCTCCCAACGCTAACTTGGAATGGTTAAAGGTTGTAACAAAGTTAGGGTCTTAATTGTCTCAACTTTATTTTTTTGGCAAACAAAACATCCTGCCACAAACTTCTGAATATCATATTTAAAGCCATCCCAAAAAAATTCCTTCTTAACCCTATGGTAAGTTTTTAGAAACCTTGAGTTCCCTCCTAAGGGGGAGGTGTGCAATTCCAAATAATCTTTTGCTTGAGTTGGGAATTCTTACAAAGATATAAGTGAACTTTGTACCAAAATGAATCATTTTTCCAGCTAAATGTATCAGATGTATTAGGATCTTGCTGTAACTTTTGAATGAGTGCCCACACCTCTTCATCATTCTTCCATTCATCCCTTGCTACAGTTATCCAATTCAGTTGGATAATAGAAATGGAACAAAACAATGCTTCCACATCACAATACTTTCCTGAGATTTCATCTACAACTGCTTTGCTTTTTTGTAGATGATTTCAAAGTCATAACCCAACATCTTTGTGACCCATTTTTTATGCTCTTTTGAAGATAATATTTGTTTCAAAAAGTATTTAAGTCTATCTTTATTTGTTTCTACTTGAAGTGTCATCCCATTAGGTAAGGTCGCCATTGGTTTAGTGCATGTAGTATTGCCAAAATATCCTTCTCATAAATATGTTTGTGTAAAGACTTTCCTTTGATTGGGCAAGTTTCAAAAGCAATGGGTCTTCCTTCTTGCATTAAAACAACACCAATCTCATTTCCTGAGGCATCACATTCTACAATAAAGGTTTTTGTGAAGTCTGGCATAGCTAAGACTGATGCTTGGCAAATTGCCTCTTTAAGATGTTCACGGGCCTTAGTTTCTTCTATAGTCCAAGAAAATGAATCTTTCTTCAGTAATGTTGTTAGAGGTATTTCTATTCTTCCATAATTCTTAACAAACTTGAGATAATACACTATAGATCTAAGAAATTCTCGAAGATGTTTTATGGTTGTGGGGATTTTCCATTCCTTCATGGCTTTAATTTTGTTAGGTTCTACCTTCACACCCTCATGAGATACAGTATGACCTAAATATTCCACCTCTTGTACTCCAAACAAACATTTGGATGTTTTTTCATATAATTATTTCTCCTCCAATAGTTTGAGTGTCATGTCAACATGTTGAACATGATCCCTCCAAGATTTTTAGTAGATTAGTATATCATCAAAAAATACTAACAAAAATTTTCTAAGGGTTTGAAACTGGAATTCATCAAACCTTGAAATGTGGAAGGTGCGTTAGTAAGGCCAAAAGGTATGACCAAAAATTCATAATGACCCTCATGAGTTTTGAATGTTGTTTTCGAAATGTATTCAGTCTTCATTCTAATTTGATGATATCCTGAACGAATATCCCGCTTGGTGAAGTAAAATTCTCCATGTAATTCATCCAAGAATTCATCAATGATGGAAATGGGAAATTGATATTTAATAGTGAGTTTGTTGAGCTCCCTATAGTCCAGACACATGTGTCATGATCCATCCTTCTTGTGCGCCAATACTACTAGAGCAGAGAAATAACTTTGACTAAGATGAATTATATCAGGCTCTAGAATTTATGCAACCATATCTTCAATTTCACTCTTTTGGGCATAGGGATATTTGTAAGGCCTGATGTTTAGAGGAACATTTCCTAGAATCAAATGGATAGCATGACTATGATCACAAATAGGTGGGAATCCTTTGGGAGTCTCAAATACCTTGGAATGTCCAAGCTTTTTTGGAGATCTGGAGAAATAGATGGTTTCAATGTTTGAACCGCTAGTGAGCATAATTTTGCAATTACGCCCCATTGTTATTTCTTCGGAAGATTTGTCATGATATTAGATCTAATTATCTTTCCTGGTTTCGCTACGATACCCCTTAATTCAACTTCCTTTCCTTCCCAAAAAATTTTCAAGAAAAGTTCTTGAAAATTAAAAGCTATCATCCCTAAATATTGTAACCATTGGACTCTTAGCACAACATTGACACCAACCATTGAAATGGAAAGCATTGTAATATTCAATACATATTCCCCCATGATTAGCTTGATATTATGGCACTTTCCAAATAAATTCATAGTTCCTCCATTTGCAACCATCACTTGACACTCTGGTGATGGATATAGAAATAAATTTGATTCCTCGATTATCTTACAATGAACAAAATTATGGGTATTACTTGAATCAATCAACACTATTACCTTTTTATTCTTGATATATCCTTCTATATTGAGAGTTTGGGGAGTGGTAATTCCTGCTAATGCATTACAAGATATGGTCAGATTCATTTCTTCTTTCTCTGGGTTTGGTTCTCATTGTATATCCTCCTCTTTTGATGTTTCCTGTCCCTTTTCTTCCTCCTCTTCACAATCTATGTAAAATAATTTCTTCTCAGTACGTTTATGACATTTAGTGTATTTGTTATCACAATTTTAACAAAGCCCTTTCACTCTTTTTTCCTCCAATTTTTTGGTGTCAACCTTGTAGGTTGTGGAAGTCAAGGAGAAACAACACTTAACCATATTTATTGCTACTTTCTCTCTTCTTCGTAAATCAGTCCTGATGAGTCTTGGTCTAGACTTGAAACATCGACAAATTAAAGATGAAAACTATGGAATATTTGAATTCAGCTTCTAAAAAAACACACCACAAAAATCTACAAACCATTAACACTTCTATGTTTATAGTTATGAGTGTTAGACTTCCTTGTTTCCATAATTTTTCTTTCAACTTTTCTTGCCACCCTGAATGCCTTCTCCAATGAATCAGGTTCCCAAAGATGAACCTCATGTTGGATTTTGTCCTTTACAGTCCCTATGAAGAAATCAATCCTATGTTCCTATAGAATATGTGCTACGCTGATATTCAATTTTTGGAATTCCTCAATGTTCTCCGCCATTGAACCCTTTCTTTTTAGATTTATCAATTGGCTAAAGAAGTTATTGCTCTTTGTATCCTCATAATGTGCTATCAGTTCCTTCATAAAAATTGACCAAGTGATAAGTGGTTTACGAGAACAAATCCATCGATACCATACAAACTGATTGGGTTATAAATATAAATATACAATGTGCACCTTTTCTGTGTGTTGCACATCACGGAGATGAAAATATTTCTCCATCTATAGTATCCATGTTACCGAATCCTTGCCATCAAAATTCCTCATATCGATCTTTGGAATATGGTTGACTTGTAGAAAATCTGATGGTAAGTTAACCCAATAATGCAATATAAATCAAAGCAGAATACTATAACCTACTTCTACTATCAATTTTCGGAAGCTTAAAGATCGAGCTAAATAATATAACCAGGAGAAGAAGAATCAATGGCACAATACACATGAAAATACTTTGGGGAAAGCCTCAGCTAAAATCTCCACACTATTGTATTATCATACATGGTGGAAATACATAGGAATTATACAAAGCCTTAGCTCTCACAGCTAGCCAACTCTCAGTACAATCCTCACAGATGCTCACAGGCAATCTTGGCTTCTCTCTAGCCTTCCTCTCTACCCTCCAAGCTCCTATTTCCTTGAGTTGTTCCTTGTGGATGATTTTCCTATTACCAAGTGGAAAACCAATGCTTCAAAACTACGCAATCCTCAAGGATGAATCCTTGACTGCATGCATGAGTTTTATCTGTGAGAAAACACATGAAACTGATAGTACATTGTCCTTGAACATTAATCTCAAATGGTTCTTTCCCAGAATATACATGCATGAGCTTTTGATGAGGGAATCTTCAGTTAACTGGAGTAGCACTAGTTGAGTGCATTAATGCATCAAGTGATTGTTAACTCACTATTAGTTCCTTAAACAGTTTGGAACTAATTTAATTGGACTTAACTCAGTAAACTAAGTTAACTAATTACAACTCAAATATAACTCAATCTTATCTCCTTAATTTAAGGGATAACTCTTGCATGACTTCAGAAAGACTTCTAACTTGAATTTCTCTAAATAATTAATTTAAAATAAATTAATTAATTGTTTCCAAGTATTTGTTAAGACTAAATTCGATTTAATTCACAATTTAATTCAAGGAAAAATTAAATTGGAATACTCGTTTTACCATATTTCAACATGATCTTCAACCCAAAGTTAAAGTCTCTAAATTCATGATTATCATACCTTTTATTCTCATCATGAGTTTCATGGAATACCTTGTTGCCATTAGGAAGCATTTCTTGTAGCAACTTTGTCAAACCTTTCATATCTTCCTTCAAACCTTCCATATCTACTTTTATTTTTTATTATAAACTATCCATATTAACATTGATTCCATCCTTCAAATATTCCATGTCTTATTTTAAACCATTCTTCATGCCATCCATCTGAGCTTCCATTTCATTTTCGGTTACTCATTACGTGAATGAAATTTGTTGCACTTGGTCTCGTAATTTTGATATATCATGTTGCATTTATTCCTCTTCTTCATGTGTCATAGTAGATATTTCTGGTTACTTACTAGGTGTGTCCATTTTTTTTCTTCGAACAATTTTGGAATTAGACAATAATATATATGCTTCACTATGCCCTTTGAATCACTTCAAACTGATTTTTCAAACAATAGTTATGCAAAATTTTAAAAAATACACACCCTTTTCTTGTTTTTTAGGAGCTCGATATTGAAACTGTTGTATATATGTGCTTTTAGCTCTCCAAAGTCTAAACTTTTTTCCTCTGGTGACTCTTTGAGTATTATTTCTAATGCCACAAGTCATACCAAGATTGGATTCTTCAAGGTAAGGTTATGCCCAATCTACCACGATGACCTGGTTATGGACTGGCTCAGTAAAGTGAACTTGTATTGAATTCCATGTATCATTATTTCAACCTTCAGCCCTCAAAATAATACATGAAAAACTACAATCCATGTTTTTTCAGTCAATTTTTATGAAATTCAAATCCGATGCTAGTAGAAAAATTTATGACAATGTTTCTTATGTCACTTGTTTTAGATTGAATTCTAGAGCATGCAAAAAACCCTAACTTCTTTAGACCATATCACAAAAACTATAGTGAACCGATATCTAAAATTTCTACACGAATTTCATCAATATTTTGGCTCCATGTGGTCGAAATTTCAACTTTTTAATCTTTGTATAAAAAATGTCAAGATGGCTTGTTTGAAGCAATGAAACCCTAGAATCCAAAGCTCTGACACTAAATGTTATGCAACCAACTCACAAAACGTAAGAAAATATAGATCAACAACTTGAGAAATAACCTCTTTCAGGGGGAAACCTCCTTTACATCAAGTGAACAATTCTTGGATGATACAAATGATAAGACCTCCTTGGTATATATAGGAGTCTAAGGGGTCACAATCTAATTAGAGCCTACATATCAATAATAATGTAACAGGACAACAATAACAATAGTGGGCTTCTATGGGGAACAACAATAACAATATGGGGGATACATGGGCACAACAATAACAATAGGGGGTTGCAATAATAATAACAATAAGGGGGATACACTAGTATTATAGGGACCTAGTATGTGAGCCTTTGGATTCCCTTGTTGGAGATGCATGCATCACATCATTTTATTTTATGGTTAGAGCAAATGTGCATATGTATATATGTGTATTTTATTGTGCATGTTGTATCAAGCTCAGTTTATAAAGCTCCATAAATAGTATGGTTATTTTTTGGTTGAATCAAATGTGCATAAGTATATGTGGTTGTTATTGTAAATATTGTAATGAGTTGTGTTATAAATCTCCAATAAACGATATGATTGTCATTCTTTTCAACAGGTTGTTCATTGTAAATACTACATCGAGCTAATTTATAAAGCTCCATGGGTAGTATGTTTTGGTTTCAGTGGTCTTGCTAGTCATAGTTGTCATTGAACACCGAGGACAATGTTCCCCTAAGGGGGAGGGGTATGTAATAGCCCCTGGTAAAAAGTTCATGTAATAAAGTTAATAAAGGAAAAAAAATACCAAGGTCATGGGACACGTATTCCAAGTTGAATGTTGAGAAAAACATCCTACTAGGCGTTCATTCGGTTTATTATGGAAAAGAGGAACTAATTGACATCTATTTATGAAAATAAAGGAAAATGGGAGAAAAGGAAGGTGAAGAGATACATATTTGCATGAGGAGGTAATTGAAGTAAAAATAGAGGAAAATGAAGAAATTAGAGGCCTCAATGATAAAAACGCTTATGAGGATTAGTTCACAGCCTTCTGTCATTTTGGCTTTGGAATTAGCTTCAGAGAGAGAAGATCACCATGAGGAGAAAGAAAGCAAGAAAGAAAAGGACAAGTAAGGAAGGATTGGATCAAGCAGCTTCAGCAGGAGGACTTGCAGGTAACTGGTTGCATGTGTGGTTTCCTAGTTGAAGTGTGAATGCATGGTGCATGAATTTGTGTATTTGGTTCATTTGTTATCATTATCATGGGTTTTTCCTGGTTTGATAGTGGTTTCATCTTTGCCTTACCAATTCCTGGATAGCCATGGTGTGATGGGATTCATTCTTGGTTGAGCTTTAGATTGCTAAAAGGTTTTGGATCCATGTGAGGTGGTCTGAGGAAAAATCCCAAGGGTTGGGGGTAGAGATGGTTTTGTCCGAAAAGCCCTCAATAAATGGGTGGAGATAGGAAAATTACTCCAGGGATGATGAAGGAATTCTAAGGCATCCAAGCTTGGTTTGGTTTTGTGATCTCAGGGCTAGTTTAGATGAGATCACAGTAGCGTGAGGGTGGAGATGGTTTAACATCCAGATTCCCTTTGTTGTTTATGTCTTGGTTTATCCCATGAGATCCCACATTCATGATTTTAATATGGCATGGGGGTGATTGGTTGAAAGAAATATTTGTTTCAACCCAATCTATGGTCAAGTGGTACGTGGAAGTACCTAACTTGGTTGGCTTTTGCATCATTTAATGAGAGTTATTTATCTATGGAAATATATGAAGCATGTGTACTGGTTAATATGATGATTTGATGGTTCTCATGTCATGGTTACTATGATGATTGTTTATTGGTTATAAGCATGGATCTATTATATACTCTATCTATGGCTTGTTCATGAATTTATATGTATTTGGTTGGCTTATGAAGGCACAAGCTAACAAATGTTATTACAACTATTAAGAGAGGGCATTAGACCTTCTTGGTGAATCTTAGATAAGTTTCATATCTCTATGTTCATATATGCATTCATGACCTGTAGATTTATGTTCGATATATGATTAACGAAATCCCTGTCATGGTTAGGCTTGGTTAGGTCAAGTTCTTGGTTAAGTTTTATATTAATGTCTTTTTCCTTGTGCCATTCATTATTTTTGAGAGTCTTATCAAGTTCTGGGCAAAGGTCTGGATACTAGCTCTAAAAAAGTGGCTAAAAGTTTGGGGTCGCATGCCCAGAACTAGGAAATATAGATTGTAGTTGCTAGGAAGGAGGGTTATCCATGCGGTTGGAGGGTTGCATCTATTAGATTTTCTTGTAATGCAAGTGACTAGGAGTTTAGATCACTAAAAAGGAAAGTTAGCTCAGGGTTTGGGCACCTGGAGTGGTTGTTTAGCTCCTGGGGGTCTTGTAACTCCTGAAGAAGGTCAGTAAAGTTTCAGTTTGTCAATTCCACTTCCTTAACTTCACTTAGGAGGTTAAGTCATGTAATAGTAACCCTCAATTCATGTTTACCCCGGCAGGTAGGTTAAAGTGGGTAAATGTGGGTGGGATGGTTACACTAATGTTCTGTCTTCAAGTACTTATTCACTCCATCAATATCTTCCTTCATACATACCTGCTTCGCAAGATTCATCTTGGTCAGCTAGAAATCATAGATTCCCATAGCATATCTATAAAAGTACACAATGTCTCCTATATATGTTCTTGTCTTCGTACCGTCATCGCTCATCGTGGGAGAAGTAATCATACTTCTCCTCTCTCTAGCACCATTCTGATGAAGGCACATAGTAGAAACCTCTTCGTTATTATTCATGTTAAGGGAAGTTGTCTCTCCTACTCCAACTTTATTCTTCGAAACCTATGTGATCAAGCATACAAGTGTCTTCTCCTTCTGGTCTTGAGATAAGCTCCCAATTTTCTACACATTCAGATCCTTCTCATACAACACTAAGGATGAGATCCTTTGGTGATACCCCAAGTGACTCTTCCTACTCTTCGGCATGGTCACAAACTTTCCATCCTTACAATCAAGAGCAAGTCTAGGTCCATCATCAGTCGTTCCTAGGGAAAATTTTAGGGGCTAATAATCACATGTAGGCCAATTTTCCATACTTTTTCCAAAAAAAAAATACTCAAGTTTCTTATGTTTTCTAAAAATGATTCGCTCAAATTTCATAGTAAAAAAAAATATCACCTTAAAGATCACTAAAATTTTATAGATAATTATATAAAATATCAATAAAAATTTGAATATTTATACAAATATATCACCAAATATTTTATAGTTTGCACATTAGGGACCTATAATATTTTCCAAGGTTTCTAACTTTGAGACAAATTTCTATCCTTAAAATTTCCATGGTAATTTCCCGATTGCATTTATAGTAATATTAATGTCAATTTTATATTGATTACTATCATTACTAGCATGATTTCTTCTCAATGGATAGTATACTCATAACGACATTAGATATTACAATCACGGAACAGACAATGACACATTCAGAAGGGTGGAAGATTGTGGAAAACATTCTCATTGGATCAAACATTATGTGATGATCCATAAGCGATCTCATCAAATTTAGTTGGTTTGGTTAAGATCATGTCAGTAATCAATCTAGCTTAAGAATCTGAGTATCCACCATTCTTCTACTAACACAATACATGAGCATTGACATGGTGGAAGTTGTCACTTGATACATTGCAGTTAGGAGATGGAGGGAGTGGCCTTCTGTGATGGAGTGGGGTAGTGTGGATAATTGTGACACATTATGGCTAATGACCGTGGATGTTTAGAGATATTCTACATGAAGCCTTGTTTTTGGATGTAGAAGTAAGGGAATATTTGATTAGCTTTGATGGAGGTTCATGAAGATTGCTTGAGGGGATAGACTTGAGCAATGTGGTGAGACATTAGAGTAAATTTCAGCCTAAAAGTGCCCATGAAATTTTCATGTAATTTCCATGTCATAATATGTAAACCAATCAAAATCCTTTAAATTTAAAGAGAGGTATGTAAATATTTTGGAGGGAAGAGAAGAAAAACCACTTTTTTAATTGTATTTTTTGCTTATCTCCTTATAGGCTTACTCAAATTTCAAGTGTAGACACTCATTGATACATAATTAAATTCCACATCCAAAGAGTACCCATTATGAATACTTTTGAGAAAACCCACATTGACAAAAATTGAAGCTACATTAATAAAGCATGTTAAACATGTTTTTTAATGTATCTTCGGATTTTATCAATGTGGATCTTCTCAAAAGTATGCATATTGGGTACTTGTTGCATGTGGAATTTAATTTGACATCCAATGAGTGTCTACACATGAAATTTGAGTAAACCTATAAGGAGATAAGCCAAAAATACAATTTAAAAAAGTAGTTTTCTTCTTTTATATTCCATCATGGAAGTTTCCTTGATTTCCTTTCTTTTGCTTTTATGTTCTTGTTCATTATGTTTTGATACTTAGTAGAATTGTAAAGATCTTGGAACAAGAATGCTGAAAGTGAAACAATTTATTTTTCATTACTCATAAAAATTTCTTTTCATGGAGTTGTTACATCTCTTATCAATATTATGACTGCACATTTGATTTAGAGTTATTTTTGTTGAGAATTTTTTTATTTCATTTAATAAGACGGCCAAGTCTATGAAACATCTTATAAAATTCAGTTTTTATACAAGTATACTATTAAAAGATAAAATAGAGAAATATTTAAAATTTTCGATGATACTTTTATCCCTCAAAGTTTGATCATTTTTATCATTAATAACTTGTGATTGATATTGTTCGATGTTCAATGGTTCTTGGCCTACTTTTATTCTTTTTCCTTGCTCTCCTTTGAAATTGGTTTCATTATTGGGTCTATTTTTATACCTCTCTCATAATAAAGCTAAAGTTTAACACTAAGGAAAATCTTTTTAAGCCAGTACTTGCTTTGCTGAAATCTATTACCATGATACAATATTTATCTGATTTCTATCAATTGAATAATCAAATAGAAAATTCCAATCATTATCAAAAGACAATATCTTTTCCAGAAAAACAAGTTCACTCATAAAGGAATCTATTTCAAGAAAACAAGGGAAACCAATGATTATAGTAATCATTTGACCTCTTATGCCATCCTGCCTCTTAAGAAAATTTTAGATCTCCTCCCCCATTTACTAGACAATCTCAATTGATATTAGCAACCATTGCTCATGGTTCTAACTCCTCTCTTATTTGTCTTCCTAGGATAAAAGCACTCAGGTAAAATGGGTTTAAGAGACATCCCTGCTAAGGCTATAGATGCCTACTAGCAGCAATGGCTTCGTTTGTGACATATGAGATTCCAAATCAATATTCAAATAAATTTACATGTGAGCTTTAAAGAATCCACTTGTCATCTCGTGCCTTTAGGGGCTTATGAGTCTACTTCCCCAAGTAACAAATAGTTAGGATGCTCAACTATAAATATTTAACTAGTATAATGGGACACGAGAATCTAATATGGGTTAAAAGGTATCCCTGTCGAGGCTATGAACGCTTGCAAGAAGCAGAGGCCATGCCTTTGGTATTGGGGTCATCCTTATTGATCAGAAAATGGTCCTAGATGACTTTTTACTCAAAAATGAACGTCGAAGGATGCTTCTAAAAATAATCCCATTGCATAGATCTCGTCATTCTGACTCTACTGCAATTTGAATGGGCTAAAATGGACTTCGGATGATGAAGTTATTGTAAAAATAAGTTTGCCATTCTCCTTTTGAAAGGAGGCAAATTCTTACAAAAAATGGGCTTAAGGCCTTATATGGGAAAAATCGCATCAGAAGGTTCAAAGGGAGGACTTAGGCCAAACGCATAAGGACTCACCCGATAGCGATCTCTGACATATCGCATCGGAGGTATGTCGTAGCGCGATATCGGGATCCAGGCAGAGCCGATTGCGATAAAGCAGGATCGGATCGGCGGATCGGGTCGGCACAGTCCGTGGTATATGGAAAGAACCCCCAAGCCATTACATATGCGATATGCCATGATGCGATATCAACCGTCAAATCGAGGAGTCAGATCAACAATCAGGATCTGATAGGAGTGATCAGCGATCGGTGATCGGTGATCCCCGATACAAAGGGCCAATGCAATAGCGATATGTGATGTGTGATATCAGCCGTCGGATCAGAAAAAGGATGGACGGTCCTGATTTGATCGGTGATTAGCGATCGGTGATCCCCAATACAAAGGGCCAATGCACATTGTGACTTGCGATTGCAATATGCCAATAAAGGGCGGACCCAATGGGAATTATAAGCGTGAATGCATAAGATTTGAAATCCGGTTTATTCGGATTTTCTTTGTATTTCCCGTATATTGAGGTTTTGACCTCTCGCCTAAGCAATTGTGATATGCCGATAGAAGGCGAACCTGATGGGAATTATGGACGCGATTTCATAATATTTGAAATCCATAAATGCGGAATTTCTTTATATTTCATATGTATTGGGTTTTTTGGCCAATATGCCATGCAATTGCGATTTGTGATGGAATTATGGACCGGATAGGTTTATAGATGTGGTTGCATTCTATTTGAAGTCCGGATTTTGCACGTGATAGTGTATTTACAGTATATTTCTGTGTATTGGAATTTTGTTCCGTTTTCAATTTTTTGCCTCAAGAAAGGCCTTGATTCCTTTGTAATTGTCCCTGATCATTGTGCCATGCTATAAGCGGGCATTTTGTAACAATTATGCGTTTGTAACGCGTAGAGCCACAGAGCCAGAAGCTAGAGGGCCACTCGAAGAGACAGTGGAATGATTACACGCAGAGAAATGGATAAGAAGTCGTAGAGCCAAAAGGATGCCTCACAAAAGCCAGAGAGCACAATCGACAGAGGTGGATTTTTTGGAGTCGCTTGGAGGTCAAGCAAAAACCAGAGAGCTCAGAGAAGCCAGAGCGAAGAGCCAAAGCCAAGAGCTAGAGCTAGAGTCGAGAGCCAGAGAGTCGGAGCCAAGAGATAGAGCCGAGAGCAGAGGTAGAGCCACTAGAGGTTGGAGGTAGAGCAACAGAGCCAGAGAGCTCAAAGCAGACTTTTAAGAGCCATGATGTTGTAGTGAAGCTGCAGAACAACAAAGAGATCAAATGATCAAGATGTTTCTGGTGTCCAGAGCGTGTTGAAGACAGAAGAAGGATTCCAGAGACAATACAGAATTCTGAGGGAGTCAGAGAGGCCAGAAGCTCAAGAAGCTCAGAGCACTGACTGAAGGAGTCAAGTCCAGAGAAGCCTAGATTTGTCTACAGCTAAAGGATAGCCAGCGCGATAAGATGGATTCTAAACCCATAGGTTCAGTTGTAAACCAATGGAGTTGAGCGTGGCGCTTGTAAAATAATTTATGCCATAATCCCAGGGAGCCCAGTTGAGTTGACTAGAGCTCATGGAGACGTAGCCCAAGAGGTTTGGGTGAACTCCATATTATATTGTTGTCTTATGTGTTTGTTGGTTTGTTGCTTTATTTACTGTTATGTGTGTTTAAATATCAGCATAAGCAAATGTACATAAGCACTTGAACAATCTAAAAACAAACACAAGCATACACCTATTTCAAGCACTTTTAATTCCACAATTGGTTAATCATAAGCTAGATCTTGGGAATATTTAAGCTTTGGAGTGGGAGAGGTTCTTGTAAGATGACAAGAAGCTTTTTAGTGCCACATTTAAGATCAGGTAGTATCAGAGCGGTTATATCGGATCTGGTTATATCAGAGCCCAAGATTGATTAACCCCACCTTCAAAGAAGGTTATATCAGAACTGGTTATACCAGAGCAGGTTGCATCATGAAGCAAGTGGTATCAGATTAGAATGTTGATTGTTAGAGTAAAAGATTGCTTATCTGATAGGTATTTGGGCAGTCAATGATTGATTGTCTGATTGATTGTATGCTTGTTTGTAGACTGACTATTGTGTGAGTTTGCAGAGGTGAAGGGAAAGCTACTGATAGCTAAGTCCAAGAGAGGACAAGAAGAAAGAAGGGTTGAAGGCATTCTTCTTATCCCAAAGGACCTCAAGGCAATCCTTGAAGCACAAGAGGTTTCTTGCAAAAGGTTGCTTGAATAAATCTCTTTGTTAATCTTGTTTAAGTTCTTTTGTTCATTGGCATAATGACAACTTCTACAAGTGGGTCCTCAAAATCTTCCTTATTCACAAGATTCTTTGATGAAGGCATGAAGCAATACTTGTTCATCATGATGGACAAGGTGAGAGAAATGTATGAGGATGGAAGGAAGAGCAGCATACTTAGAGAGCAGTTGAATTCCGTGGAGGAAGATAAGCAGTTGCTTTCTGACAAATTGCAGGAAATGGAGAGGCAACTTCATATTGCAAATATGAACCTGAAAAGGATGCATGAGTTGGAGACACACCTCTTTGTTGCCAAAGAATCCTTAGTCAAGTATCATCTTGAAGAAGAGGTAAATAATTCTAGTTTGCCTTCAAATTCCTCTAAGAATTTTTATATTGGTTCTTTTGAAAAACATACCAGAGGCATAGGTTCCAAGTTAATGTCCAATATGGGCTATGAAGGAAAAGGCTTGGGAAAACATGCACAAGGTATTGTTGAGCCAATAATGATTGAGGAAATGCCTAAGTATTTGGGTCTTGGCTATGGACAAGCTTATGGAGAAAGTTCCAAAGCTGCCATGAAGACCATTGAAACAGTTCCAAGGAGGAGTTCCATTGTAGGTCTTCTACCTCAAGAGTGTGAAGATTGTATTCATGGAGAATGCAATAGCTTGAAACATCATTTGCAGGATGCAGGTGTTCATCAGCATACACTTGAACCAGAGAGTTGTGGAAACTCTGAAACCATTGAAGAGGTTGATGGTGTTCCAAAGGGAGCTACTTCTTCATTCAATTCACCTCCTCATGAAGGCAATAAAGGTGAAAGAGAAAGGTATAAATCTAGTTCTAACCATATTCCTTTTGATTATGTTTAGCATGGTAAATTTCCATATAAGCATGGGAAAAGAATTGCATGTTCCTTTTGTGGTTTGGATAACCATAATGTTTCTAGATGTTGGAAGAGAATGGCCACATACAGGAAAATTTTGAAGGAAAGGAAGTAAGAAGCCAAAGGTTCGTTGGACAAGGCAAATCATGCTGTCAAGAGGATGCACATGTGTTTCACTTTCTGCCATAAGCAAGGACACATTGTTGAAAAGTGTTGGACTATGAATCCAACAATGCTTCCACAAAAGTTGAAGAAGGTGGAAAGAGAAAATGGCAGAAAGGGAAAGGAGGTTTCCATGAATGATGTGTTTCAATATGATTCACATGTTGATGTTTATGTGCAGACAAAGGTCCTACCTTTGAAATGGATTGGTAAGAAATGGTTAGAGTTCTTATCCAATTAAGGTTGCATGTCTTTTTTAAAATGCATTATATCAAGTTGCATCTATTTTCATTTCTTTGTTAATGAGATGCAAGTTGTAGGGCTTTACCAAGAAGGTGAGTGGAAAAAGTTGAGTAGGAGACTCACTTTGTTGCTGCAACATTATGTTCATTTCAACTTTGAAAGTACAGTGTGCTTAAGCGAAAGTTGAAGGATGAAATGCATGCATGAGAATGATGTGCATGAAAACAGGGATGCTGATGATTTCCTTGTATTTGAACATGTATGTGTAATTAACTTGAAGGGTTGATTTCTTTGTTGTAAACATGCATGTAATGCAATATTGAGTTGAGAAAAGTTGATTTGGTCTCCAAGATGGAGATAATGATGAAGTGTTTCAACTTTTGAAAAGAATCCTTGGGATATTTTTTACATGCTTGACTTAAAGGGTCAATTGTTTTAAAATCATGTTTTGTTGGCTTGTTATCTAGTCAATCATTTGTATGCAGATGTAAAGACATGGAGGTGTTCACAAGATGTGAAATCTGTTCCTTTTATTAAGGCATGAGTTTAGGCCATCCAGTTGTTGTTTCTAATCCTATTGTTGTTGACAGTATGTCAAACAAGTACAAATGAAAATTTTGTGAAGTAGATGTAACTTCACATTGGTTTGAGCCACCTTGGATCAATGACCGAGGTAGAGAAGTTTAAACTACCTTCTATGATCTTCTCAACAGGAGTTCTGCAAGAAGTCAAGGAGGAAGACAGTTCTTCCTAGGGGGACAAGCACATCCAAGAAGGAAGTGTTCAAAGGCTTTGGTTCAGAGGCACTATGCAAGCCAAGTGTATGAAGGCTGAAAGAAGAGGGTGATGTACTCTCATTTATTGTTCAGATCAGTATATCAGACTTTTGGAGACCAAAAGTTTTTTAGTGGGAAGGAGTGATCAGAAAATGATCCTAGATGACTTTTTACTCAAAAATGAAAGTCAAAGGATGCTTCTGAAAATAGTCCCATTTCATAGACCTCGTCATTCTGAATCTACTGCAATTTGAATGGGCTAAAATGGACTTCGGATGATGAAGTTATTGTAAAAATAATTTTGCCATTGTCCTTTGAAAAGGAGGAAAATTCTTACAAAAAATGGGCTTAAGGCCTTATATGGGAAAATTGCATCGGAAGGTTCAAAGGGCGAACTTAGGCCAAAGGCGAAAGGACTCCCCCGATAGCGATCTCTGACATATCGCATCGGAGGTAGGCCGTAGCGCGATATCCGGATCCAGGCGGAGCCGATTGCGATAAAGCAGGATCAGATCGGCGGATCAGTTCGGCACAGTCCATGGTATATGGAAAGAAACCCCGGGTCGTTACATATGCGATATGCCGATGTGATATTCCATGATGCGATATAGATTGTTGGATCAAGGAGTCAAATAAACAGTCACGATCTGATCGAAGTGATCAGCAATTGGTGATCAGTGATCCCTGATACAAAGGGCTAATGCGATAGCGATATGCCAATAAAGGGCGGACCCAGATTCCCTCTATAGGATATGTCACTAGTTATAAGTTTTAAATGTCTTGAGTTTTTATGAAAAATAATGAGCATTGAATAATAAACAAAAATGACACACATATAGCAAACATATATGATAATCGCATCTCATTAATGATGTGATGATCCACAAATGATGGAAGAAAAATTCTATGAATCATGTGACCAAGACATCTCGTCAAACCCTTGAGAATATGATAAGCCAATAACCAATCAAGTGCAACCAAATAAAGGGAATTTCCAAAAAATTGTCATGGTGGGCCCTTTATTTTGACCAAACATGTAGGGAAGCTATTGGCGGGCCAACAAATGGCGACATACTAGGACAGACCAATTATCTCTGGTGGCATAATCTTAAGGTTTACAAATGCAAGGAGTAAAAGATAAGGACTTTCCTGCATTGCTTACTCCTAAATATCATGATTTCCATTTATTGATTGAATATCAAAATCAATAAAAATGGTTCCAATATTATTCAAGGAGCTTTGAAGAGGAAACAAATGAAGTGCACTTTGTCAAGAATAAAAAAAATTAACCAGGTAATTAGATGAAAAACTAGTATATAAGTGATCTGAAATGGGGCACTAAAAGGCTTCTTGTCAACTTACAAGAACCTCTCCAACTCCAAAGCTTAAATATTCCCAAGATCTAGCTTATGATTAACCAATTGCGGAATTAAAAGTGCTTGAAATAGGTGTATGCTTGTGTTTGTTTTTAGACTGTTCAAGTGCTTATGTACATTTTCTTATGTTGATATTTAAACACACATAATAGTAAATAAAGCAGCAAACCAGCAAACACATAAGACAACAATATAATATGGAGTTCACCCAAACCTCTTGGGCTATGTCTCCGTGAGCTCTAGTCAACTCAACTAGGCTCTCTGGGATTATGGCATAAATTCTTTTACAAGCTCCACGCTCAACTCCATTGGCTTACAACTGAACCTATGGATTTAGAATCCATCTTATCCCGCTGGCTGTCCTTTAGCTGCAGACAGATCTAGGCTTCTCTGGACTTGACTCCTTCAATCAATGCTCTGAGATTCTTGAGCTTCTGGCCTCTCTGACTCCCTCAGAATTCTGTATTGTCTCTGGAATCCTTCTTTTGTCTTCAGCACGCTCTGGACGCCAGCAACAACTTGATCATTTGATCTCTTTGTTGTTCTGCAGCTTCACTACAGCATCATAGCTCTTAGAAGTTTGCTTTGAGATCTCTGGCTCTACGGCTCTGCCTCCAACTTCTAGTGGCTCTGCCTCTGCTCTTGGCTCTCGCTCTTGGCTCTAGCTCTCGCTCTAGCTCTTCGCTCTGGCTTCTTTGAGCTCTATGGTTTTCACTCGACCTCCAAGTGACTCCAAAAACTCTGCCTCTGTCAATTGTGCTCTCTGGATTTTGTGAGGCATCCTTCCGGCTCTACGACTTCCTGTCCGTTTCTCTGTGTGTAATCATTCCTCTGTCTCTTCGACTAGCCCTCTAGCTTCTGGCTCTGTGGCTCTGCGCATTACAAACGCATCATTGTTACAAAACGCCCGCTTGTAGCATGGCACAATGATCAAGGACAGTTACAAAGGAATCGGGGCCTTTCTTCAGGCGAAAACCCGAAAACGGAACAAAATTCCAATACACAGAAATATACCGGAAATACACTATTGGGCGCAAAATCTGGACTTCAAATAGAATGCAACCACATCTATAAACCTATCGGGTCTGCCATTCCATCGCAAATCACAATCGCATGGCGTATTGGCCAAAAAACCCAATACACAGGAAATACAAAGAAATCCCGCATTTCTGGATTTCAAATATTATGAAATCGCGTCCATAATTCCCATTGGGTCAACCTTCTATCGACATATCGCAATCGCTTAGGCGAGAGGTCAAAACCTCAATATACGGGAAATACAAAGAAAATCCGAATAAACCAGATTTCAAATCTTATGCATTCACACTTATCCTTAAGATTATGCCACTAGAGATAATTGGTCTGTCCCAGTGTGCCGCCATTTGTTGGCCTGCCAATAGCTTCCCTACATGTTTGGTCAAAATAAAGGGCCCACCATGACAATTTTTTGGAAATTCCCTTTATTTGGTTGCACTTGATTGGTTGTTGGCTTATCATATTCTCAATGGTTTGACGAAATGTCTTAGTCACATGATTCATAGAATTTTTCTTCCATGATTTGTGGATCATCACATCAGTGATGAGATGTGATTATCATATATGTTTACTATATGTGTGTCATTTTTTATTATTATTCAATGCTCATTATTTTTCATAAAAACTCAAGACATTTAAAACTTATAACTAGTGACATATCCTATAGAGGGAATCCCATCCCTCTCACGTCACCACAACTTGACACATTTTACTCAAACCTTTTGAAATGATTGCTTTGATTGAGTAGTTTTCCCAATTTAATATAAGTACCCTGCGTTTCAACAATTTTTTAATAAATGGAATATTGACACTTTCTACATTTTCAAAGTTTGATTGCTTTTACATTTGGACTCCTCACTTTAAACATTTCCTCTTTTAACTTATTCAATGAATTTTGGTTTGACTTAATAATTTCCCCTCCTTAAAAATATGTAAATATATATAATAAACTTTATATTTATAATTTAATATATATTAATTATATATAAATCATAGGTAGAAATACTAACTTTTAATATATTATAAATCTACATGTTATATTATATATATTTACATTTCATATGCATTATTATATTTTGTTGTTTATAATATATGTATCTATATTTCATATCCATATTATATACATTGTAATATTAACTAAATTAAATTTCGAATAAACACTACATAAATGGTATATAAGACACGTCTTTATAATAAAAGTAAAAAAAAAAAAAACATACTACACCATAAAGGAAAAAAAAAACAAAAATCAATCAAAAGAAAGAAATGAAATGAATGGAACTATAACGTGGATACTTCTCAACAAAAATCAATCAAAAGAAAGAAATTAAACGAATGGAACTATAACGTGGATCCTTCTCATGGCTATTACGCTGTATATTATTCGGCGTTAGAGTGAAAACTTGGCTCACATACTTTATAGCTTTCATTATTTCTTTCTTAACTTTATGTAATTTGACATCAGTGTTGTAGGGGGATCTAGTGAGTTGGAAATAACCTTTGGGTTTTTTTGGTAGGGTTTCAGAGGAAGTGTTTTGGGAAGCAAATTTTTGGGAAATTTTTATTTTTAAAATATTGTAATTTTGTAGTGAATTTGGACCATTTATTAAGCACAAGATATGACTATAGAATTTATGTTAATATAGGGTTTTTTTCCTAAAAAAAACCCTTAATTTATATGAGGCAATTATATTGTGTCTGTGTATTATTCTATGAGGAAAAAAAAAATAGGAGACTGTATAAGACCGAAGAGAAAGTTATAACATATGTGTTGTAGGTTGTATCCCTTCAGTGGTTGGATAGTATAAAAGGAAGGACTGGTTGTTTCTTTGTGGACATAGCCTAGATTGGGTGAACCACATATACTTGTATCTCTCTTATTTTATGCTTTTCTATGTTTCATTTATTTGCTATTTAATTTCTAACGCTATGTTGAATGCAAGCCTTGGGGTTGAGAAACACTCTAAGCTTGAAGAAAAAGTTAAATATTGCAAGGAGCATATACCCCACATGGTGCTTGCTTGGTTTGGAAAACCATTTATTGCATGTCAGCCAAATAAGTACAGAGAAACCAAAGATAAGTATTAGTTATTCAATTTAACGAAATTTCTAATCAAGACCACGATTTAATTTAGTTAAGTTCTCATTTGCAATAAATTGAAATAATGATCTAATATGATTTTTGTTGTGAACTAAATTGAATTAAAATTGCAAGGTTAACCTCACAAATAAATCTACATGTAGAGGTAGGGTGAAAGCATGAAGATGGGTTACACTTTTGGGCCAAATGTGGCGATGAAATTTCAAGTTTTTCCTCTTTTATCGAATTGCGCCCCTCAAAATTCATATAAGAATTAGGAGTTTTGATTCGGAGTAAAAAGACAATATGTGGAACATTATGTTGTAGCCCTAATGATATTTTTTGCAAAAAAAATTAGTGCCATATAATCTCTCAATTTTCCTTTAATTGCAATATATGTCCTTGCAAATTTTCGCAAAAATTAAGAGATATGTGTGCATTCACGTAGCATAACTTAGTCTAAAAAGTGTATGTATGTATCTATATATATATATATATATATATATATATATATATATATATATATATATATATATGAGCGTGATATGCATGGAGAGAACTTAGTTTTTCATGTTAAAAATATATATATTTTTTATTATTTTTCAAAGTCGGCGAAGTAATATTTCAATTGCATTTTGGAGACACACGTGTTCCCGTAATATTTTTTTTGAACTCTTTAAATAAATTGAAAAAAGAACATGTACCCTTTTGAATAGGACTCGTAAATGAAGATAGCGGTATTATTTGAAAATTTTTCATTGTGTATATTTTATGTTACTGATTTTTTATTCAGCCCCTTTGAGACTGCCCAAAAAAATTTCAAGTATTATGTTTAAAAGTAATTAGATGAAAAATATCATATGAATTTTAAAGTGTCAAATTCATATGCCATTGGATAGAGGATAACTTCATGAATTCAATGTGATCAATTCCGCCACTTAAGGACAATTTATGCCCAAACATGATAGGGTGAAAAATAGAGTTTCAGAAAAATCCACAGAAGAGGTGGTGAAACTGTAATTTTTAGGACTTTAAGAGATCAATCGAGGGCTTTAAACGCTCGATCGAGTGCTTACATTCAAAATTCAAATTGCTCGATTGAGCATTAAAGAAATCCTCGATCGAGTGGCATACGTGGTTAAACAGCGGCTCAATCGAGCATTAAAGAAATCCTCGATCGAGTGGCATACGTGGTTAACCGGCGACTCAATCGAGCTCAAAGGCTCGATCAAGCCATTAACAAACTAACCCGCCTGTGGCCTTATCAACTTTTTATTAATGGTATTAATGGTGAATCATACAGCTCAAGGCTCGATTGAGCTGTTAACTCGTGTTAGAAAATGGATCGATCAAGAGTTTATTTAAATGCTCAGTCGAGCTATTTTTAAGCGCCTCAACAACTCGATTGAGAGCTTAAAAATTGCTTGATCAAGCGCTTAAAATTGCTTGATCGAGCATCCATTTTTCAGTAAAACATGCCCTCATTTCACCAAAAAAGTGTAACCCAGCTCCATGCTTTGGCCCAATATGATTTAATTTGGTTTGGAATTCCCCTATGATGAATCTCATAAAACTCGGATACCTATGATTTAGGAGGAACATTGAACTGCTAGCACAAGCATATGAGACACAATGCATGTCAAACAAAAAAAACTTAAAGATATCAAAGTGCACAACAGTGTGATGGATTTGAAGAATTCAAGAATAGGACTATTATGGTGACACTAGAACTAAGTTGTATATTTGATTGTGATGAGGTATGTCATGACTAATGGACCATGTTAAGGTAGGAAGGTGCCTTGGTTATGAAGACAATTTTTTGATGTGAGGAATCCCTTCCAAGGGACGAATCAGTCGAGGGATTAGGAAGCAAAGAAGGAAATGCTTGAATTTGGAAGGTGAGTGACTGCACGGAAGAGGAACTAGATCACCCAAGTGACTAGGAAGTAGAGAAGGGGATGTTGGAACTTCAAAATGAATTAGTATTAAAGATTCATGGGCATGCTTATTTGAATCAGAAGTACATTGGGTGCGTCTTTAGCAACAATGAGATGAAATTGTTCACTAAAGAATCATTGATCACAGTGGACAACATGGCTTGACATTTGAGGTGGCCAACACTCTAAACAACAAAGAGGATGGGGTGCATTAAGAGAACTGTGAACTAGACATATCCACTTGAGAAAATAGCTGAGTTAATGGGGGTGTTATATGCATTGAGATACTAGGTAAGCAACTAAGAATGTAACTGCAAATGTAAAATGAGTTTTTTTTATAAAGCTCATTGTAAAACTTGTGTTCAAGTATAGAACACCAAGGATGGTATTCCTCTAAAGGTGTGGGGTTTGTGATAACCCTTATAGCTAATCCCTCTTGTAAATACTATTATGAATTGTAGATTCATGTAAATAATGTGGAAATGTAAACACATTGACTAGCTAAGGAAGTGGAAATGGATTCATAGGACTGAGGGGGAGGAGATTGCTTGTAAACTGAAGCCTTGCATTTATTCTTGTAGAAATTCCTTGTAGATTCAAACTGCAGATTGTAATATGTAAAACAATTGACTTGAATCTACTCTACCCATTAGCAGAAACAATAAATAATTGATGAAATCACGAAGCATATAAGAGAAATAATTCAATCACACATAACGCAATAATTTCCTAGGGAAAGCCACAGCTAAAAAACCCTTCTATCTTTATTACATTAGTCAGAGAATCTGGATAAATACAATATGCTCTTCTCAACCTTGAGCTCAACATGCACAAGTATTTTCTATCCTTTGCCTGACTCACTGCCTTTGGCCAATACTTAGCCAAATTCCTAGCCTTCTAAGATCTTTCTTCCTTGTGATGCTCCTCAAGGAATTAATCCCTATTTAATGAGGAAATTCCTCAATTATGAATTGTGCAATCCTCATAGGCCTTCCTTTGACTACATGCACCACCAGTTTCATTTATATGATTTTACAATGGATAGTACATTGCCCCTGAACTTCAATCTCAATTGGGTATTTCTCTTATCTGATATGCATGAGTTAATTATGAGTGAATCTTCAATTTACTGGTTGATCAGTGCAGGTTACACCCCACTACTACATGTTACACCTCACTACTGGACCTCCCACTAATTCCTCCATCAGTTGGAACTAGTTTAACTGAATTTAATGCAGTTAGACTGAATTAAATAATTACAACTCATAATAAACTCAACTAGTGCTCATAATTGTAGGAGACACTCTACATGACTCTAGTTAGACCCTCAACTCGAATTAACTGAGCTAACTAAGTCAAATTAATTTAGTTAACTATTACAAGTTTTATGAGATGTGGAATTACAATTTTATTCCCAGTTTAATTCAAGGACAAACTAAATTATCATTTTCTTTTAATGTTATTTTTACAATTTCTTGTTGCTATTTTCAACAATTCCATCACCAAATCCCTACTGGTTTAATGACATTGTTGTGTAGTCATTAAAGAGAGGATATGGGTCTCTTGAGTGGAGGACGAGTCTGTGGATTTTCTTGAATAGATTTTGTTGATAGGGCCAACAACCAAGAGAGGTTGGGGAAGAAAAAGGCCTAATGAGAATATTGGTGGGAGAATTTTAGTCTTAGATCTCTAAATATACTCCTGAGTAAGGAGGGGAAATGCATCACATAGAAGCATGCAAAGTTAGTTTTGTAATGGTCATGAATATGCCTGGAGAATTAATTTTATTTTAAGCCTATGTTTTGTGTTAGTGGGAGGAATCCTTGTGCAGTTTTTGAGGCCGTGTTTGTGCCTATGTAATGCTTACTGAGGCATGTTTGTTTGTTTCTAGAGATATTTCGGTGGAGTTGTGGTCCTCAAGTGCTTGTCAGGTTTAGAAACCCATGAGGGAGTACTAGCTGATAAACCATCTGAGCAGTGCCTTGCCTTGGGGATGATAAACCACTAGGAAACTTGTTGGGTTGAGAAAATACTGGTTAGATTGAGGCACCCCAGTACTAGTGGGATTGATAAACACCAAGTGTAGCCTTGGGGCTAATAGCACTAGTGGTAGCACCCATTGATAAGCTACTTGGATAAGTGTTCTATTGTCGCTACAGTAACTAATCCAGCTGATAAACCTACCATTATACATATGCATCCCTTCTCTAGAACTAAACTAAGAATCTTTGTGCTTTGCTTCAACCCTTGTGGTTGTTATGTATTGGTTGAGAGTCATTGTGGCGTTACAACTAAGAGATGTTGAGAGATCGTCTGAGAAAGTCTGTCTGGTTGAGAAATCATGAGAAACTTACCTCCTCAAACTCGATATCTAGCTTGGGGGTAGTTGACTCCAAGAGAGATTGTAGTGTAGTTGGCCTACGGTTAGGTGGAGAGTTGAATTCCCACTCTCAGTTGCCAAACATTTGAAGATAATAAGGTAAGTTTCTTGCTTGTATACTTGATGCATTGAAAAGATGAGTATTTTTGCTATGTGATACATATGTTAATGGAGGAATATGTCATTCTTGTTTGTCTATGTTGAGGTACTTTATGTTTTGTGTAACTCTCATGGTTAAGAGGAGCTTGGAGCCCTTTGTGTCAACTAGTGCGTTAATGAAGCATAGAGCTATTTGTGTGGTCTTATATGTAACAACCTTGGTGAAATTTCCATGTAATAAAAGTAAATAAAGGGAAAATAATAACCACGGATGATGGGACACTTATTCCAAGTTGAATGTTGGGAAAGGCATCCTAGGGGGTGTTCATTTGATTGTTTATGTCTAAGTAAATTTGAAAGGGAAATGGCTAAGGCTTTGGAAAGGAAAAATGGCATTTTTTGTACATTTATTTATGAAAATAATGGAAATTAGGAGAAAATGGAGGTGAAAGGTCAAAGGTTGCATGTGAGGAGGAAATTGAAATAAAATAATGGAAAATGAAGAAAATAGAGGCCTCATTCATAAAAAGGATTCTGAGGGTTAGTTGGTAACCTTTTGTCAGTTCAGTTTTGGAACTCTCTCATTATTCTCTCTCTCTCATACTCTTGAAGACTTAGAGTTTTCTTGGAGCATTCTTGGTGGGTGTGGCATACTTGGATTTTTGGAGCAAGAAGGAAAAGGAAGAGTAGGAAAGTGAGAGAAGGCATCAGGATCATTAGGTACATTAGATTTTCTTGCAGGTACCGAGTTGCATGTATGTTTCCTTCACTAGTTTTAGAATGCATGTGGTATCTTGGTTGTGATATGTCATTGGCATGGAGGATTGCCTAGCCTTTCCATTTACTATATAGCCATGGAAATTGTGGGCTTAATTTCATTGTTTGTTTTTAGTTGGTTCTCATGTTTCCTTAGCTTGGGTTGAGTTATTAGTTCTTGGAAGCCCTGGTTGGACAAACGCTTTGGAAGCCCTATAACAACTTGGGTTGAGTTATTAGTCCTCGAAGCCTTGGTTGGATAAATGCTATGGAATCTCAGTGGTAGCTGTGGGTTGAGTTACTAGTCCTGGAAGCCTTGGTTGGAACAAATGCTCTGGAAGCCTTGAAAGGCTTAGATGGAGACCAATCTAATGATGTTTTTGTGATGTCTGACCGTGAGGTGGAATCATTGTTTGATGGGTTGAGGTAGATGGCCTTTGGAAGCCATGGATGAGTTTTGATTGATGTGTTATATGAGATCCCACATTCATGCTTGAAATATGGCATGGGGGTGAATGGCTGAAGAGAGATGTCGCTCAGCCATTCTATGGTCAAGTGGAACTTGGAAATCCCATCCTAGGTTTGGATTTTGCATCATTAATGAGAGGTTATTTATCCTTGTATTTATATGATCATTTTGATGGATTGTATCTGGTCTATATGGTTGTACTTTCATGAGTAATTCTATTGCTATTATGTTGGTTATGTATGTGTTTTATGATAACAACCATGTATGGATTTCCTCATGTTTTTACTTGTAATTGAAAGATCAATGTATTTATGACCTAATGGATGAAATGGCAGTTGATGTGTTGTGGCATCAATGGTTCTTAGCAATTCTCAGCTAAGTATGAGACCCATATTCTTAGAACTATTAATTACACATGTAGATTACACATTTGCAATATGTTTGATGAAATGTTTATCATGGATAGTAGGGGTCCAATCAAGGTCTTAAACAAGTATTTTCTTTAGTACTGTCATTTCCATGTTATTTTACTAATCTGAAGAGATGGTTCAATTATGGGAAGTGACCTGGGCTATGGGCCTAAAAAGTGGCTCAAATCCTGGAGTCGCTGGCATAACACTGACAGTTTTGGTCTCCGGTCGCTAACAAGCAAGCCTGTGAGAGTGAATGTGGGTTGATGGTCGTAATCATGCCTGCGGCATGGGAGCGATTGAGCCTTAAATTGTCCAAAAGCTTAGTGGGACCCTAAGGTAGGTTTTCTAATGTGTTGGATTGTTTCATGAGGGTCCTCTAGCTAATGATTAATGTTTGTATGGTGTGTTTTCATTGGTTCCACTTCCTTAACATGACTTAGGAGGTCGAATCATTTCATAGTGGCCTCTTGTCGCATGTTTACCCCGGCTGGCCGATTTCTTGGGTAGATGTGGGAGGAGGGTATTACAGAATGGTATTAGAGCATGGTCCATCCCTCAGACTGGATGGGCTATGTGTTGGTCATGCATGCATGTCAGTTGCATGTGTGTCTCTCACCCTTGCAGTCCATGTGCTTGTTGCATTTACATGATGTTTTTCATGGTTGTAGTGATGTTGTCATGTGAAATTTGAGGTGTGATTGTGGAATGCATCATTGTGAGTGTATAATTGGTTACATGTCATTTTATGTCGGTTACATGTATCATTGTAGTATGATTGGTTACATTCTTGCATGTTTGGTTACATTCTTGTATGCTTGGTTGCGTGTATCATTCTTGTAGGTTTGATTTCAAGTATTGTTCATTCTTGCTTGGTCATATGTGTTTATGCATATGTGTGGATGGTTGTGCATCACTTATGCATGTTCATGGTTGCATGTAGTCAAGTTTATAGTGATGTAATGATGGTGGTTGTCATGCATGAGGTCATGGTGCGTGTTGTTATTGAGGTCATGCATTGATGACTAGATCCTAGCTAGAATGGTGGTTGCATGGTCATATGCTTATGTTTTATGTTTCTATATGTTTTCATGATTATGTTATACATTTATCACGATTATTTGTTGATCTTGCAGACAAGGTATCCTCCCCGAGCTATACTAAGGTACATTGGTTTATTGTGATTTGGTTTAGCTGACATGACATACATTGTAGGAAGAAATGTCAAATCGCTAGCAAGATGGTTGACTACAAAGACTCTCCCTATGAATCCGAATAGAAGTATGGTGTTGGGAACCCTTCCGATTTGGTAGTTACACTGAGAAGCTTAAAGGAAGAAATAAGGAGTTGTAAGGCAGATAATGACAGAATCATACAGGCACAGGAGAAACAAGTAGAGGTAAATGTAGTAATACTTCAAAGTTTGTCAGAATTGCAGTGATAGGGACCACGTTGGATCAACTATGAGAAAGAGGATAGAACTAATGGGGCATATGGTAGTCGGTTGCATGGTGGTCACAAATCAGATAGAGATGACACAATCAGAGATGGCAGATGGTTGGACACTCCGAATAGGAGAAGGGATAGACATGGGTATGATTCTAGTTCTGATTCGGATAAGCACCATGATCATCATCGGTATCATCCTTATAGGAGGAGTGATAGGGGATACTTGTCAGATGAGTTTAAGAAAGCAAACCCACCAACATTTTATGGAGAGATGAAGAAACCATAGGATCCAGAGGCATGGTTGCTTGGAATGCAGAAATTATTTAGGTTTCATGACTATTCAAAGAACATGAAAGCCAGAGTAGCTACATTCAGTATGAAAGGTAAAGAAAAGATTTGGTGGGAAGATGTGAAGAATGTCATATGCATTCATGAGGAAGATTTGACTTGGAGTGATTTTGAGTAGCTATTCAAGAAGAAATACCTATCACAGATATACTTTGATGACAAAGAAAAGGAATTCTATGAGCTAAAGATGGGATCGATGACAGATGATGAGTACACTAATAGGTTCTTGGAGTTATTGAGGTATGTGCCTTATCTCACAGAGTAAAAGGCCAAGATTCAGAGGTTCCTTAGTGGGTTACCAGTTTCATTTAAAGATAGAATTAAGTTCAATGAGCTTAGATCATTGGAGGAGGCCATTTAGAATATAAGGAATTTCTATGAACAATCGAAGTGCAGAACCAAGACTAAGCCAAATTGGAGAGGTAATGTAAAGAATGAAGGAAAATGTGACAGAAAGAGAGAAATACCTTAGGATACAAGTAACAAGGAGAATGTCACACCACCTAAGAAGTTCAATGCATCATATAGAGGACATGGATTCCAATCAGGAGAATAGAAAAAGGAGACAGGTTGGAAGCCTATAGAGTGTTGGATTTGTGGCAAGGATCATCGCAAGAGAGATTTCTCGTAGAATCAAGGTGGTAGACCTCATATATAAAGTGTGCAGGAGGAACAAACTGTTGGGGATGTTGGTCAGAGTATTCTGCATATCAATGCAGCATTGGATAACAAATAGGCATATCATTAGGCATCTATCATTGAAATGGACGGTAACCTTTGTGATCAAGTTATTTCTATTTTGATTGACTCTGGATCTAATTATAGATATGTTAGTCCTCACTTGGTGGAAAAGTGTGGTTTGAGTAAGGAATTGCATATGGAGTCTTGGTTAGTACAGTTGGCTAGAGGTACAAAGAAGTGAGTTCATCATTGGGTAAGAGCTTGCGCATTTGACTTGAATGGTATGCCTACCGCAGCACATCTAAATGTATTACCGTTGGGATCATACAATATGTTGTTGGGCATGGATTAGTTGTATCTTCATAGAACCAAGGTAGACTGCTATGATAAAGCTATTGAATGTGTTGATGACAATGGGGAACCAAGAGTCTTGCAGGGAAAGAAGAAAGCCACATCAGTTAGGATGGTGACAGCTATGCAAGCAAAGCATAGTCGTAGGAAAGGGTGCAAGTTATTTATAGTGCACATTTCTAGTGATAAGGGTAAGGAAGTTGAGGGTATAGATGTGTTGATAAGGTACCCAGTTTTATAGCAGTTCAAGGATGTATTTCTTGAGGACATTACAAAGTTGCCACCTCACAGGGAGGTAGAATTTTCTATTGAGCTAGTGCTAGGGGCAGCTCTAGCATCAAAAGCACCTTACAGGATGAGCACACCTAAGTTGGTTGAGTTAAAATTTCAGTTGAAGGAAATGTTGGACAAGGGATACATTAGGCTAATTGCATCACCATGGGGCGCACCGGTATTGTTCGTAAAGAACAAAGATGGAACACTCAGATTATGTATTGATTACAAGAAATTGAACAAAGTGACTATCAAGAACGGGCACCCTTTTTCGAGGATTGATGACTTATTCGATCAGCTGAAGGGAGAAACAATATTCTCAAAGATTAACTTAAGATCCAAATACCATCAAGTACAAATCAAAGAAGAGGACATTTACAAGGCTAGATTCTGGACCAGGTATATGGGCATTATGAGTTTGTTGTTGTTCCATTTGGCTTAGCTAATGCTCCAACTACATTCATGTGCTTTATGAATAGTGTATTGCGTCCATATTTGGGTAATTTTGTTATTGTGTTCATTGATTATATACTGGTATATTCTAAAAATGAGGAAGAACATGTCAAACATTTAGCAGTAGTGTTTAGGTTGTTGAGAGAGAATCAGTTGTATGCTAAGCTCAACAAATGTAGTTTCTTTCAGACTGAGGAACACTACTTGGGGTCTGTTGTCTCTAAGGAGTGAATTGCAGTAGATCCAGAGAAGATAAGAGCCATCATGGAGTGGATAGCTCCTAAGAGTGTGGATGAGGTGATATCTTTCATGGGTTTGGCAGCCTATTATAGGAGGTTCATCAGGAACTTCTTATAGATTGCTTATCCTATCACATCATTGCAAAGGAAAGGTAAGAAGTTTGAATGGACTGAGGAGTGTGAGGCTAGCTTTGAGAAACTTAAGCAGTTGTTGATGCATGCACCAGTGTTACAGATTGCAGATCTGGATAAGAGTTTGTGGTATGCACATATGCTTGCAAAAGAGGGTTTGATGGAGTCCTTATGTAGGATGGACAAGTGGTATGATGTGAGTCCTGGAAAATAAATGAGCATGAGAAGAACTACCTGACACATGATTTGGAGTTAGCAACGAATATACATGCATTGAAGATGTGGAGACACTATCTTCTTGGCAAGAAATTTGTACTTATGAGTGATCACATTGGGTTGAGGTATTTGTTTGACCAGATGAATCTGAACGCTAGGCAGGCTAGATGGTTGGCCACGATCAGTGAATTTGATTTCAAGATTAGGTACATCAAAGGTAAAGAGAGTAAGGTGGAAGATGCTCTCAATAGATGGGTACAGGTAAATCACTTGGAAACTATGAGCTCCAATGGGACAGACTTACAGGATAGGATCTTGCAGGAAGGTCAGCAAGATGTTAGGTATATGGAGATTGTGCACAAATTGCAACAGGATTTTGGTAGAAGGTACAGGTGATATTACAAGTATAGATATAGGTGAAGGTGCACAAACTATGGATTATTGTCTTACAACAGATGGGTTGGCCGAGTTCCAAGGCAGGATATATGTACTAGATAACAGTTAACTCAAGAAGGTTATCTTGAGGAAGTTTCACACGAAACCTTATTCAAGTCACCCAGGTTATTAGAAGACATTAATTGCAATGAAGAAATTTTATTATTGGCCAAATTTGAAGACAAGTGTAGTAGAGTTTGTGGCTAGATGTCTCAATTATCGGCGAGTGAAAGCAGAATGTAAGCATCCAGGTGGACTGTTACAACTGATTGTGATTCTAAAGTGGAAATGGGAAGAAATTTTCATGGAATTCATCACATGGTTTTCGAATATAGTGAGACAACATGATTCCATTATGGTTATTATGGACTGATTAACAAAAGTTGCACACTTCCTTCTAATCAAGTCTACGTTCTCAGCTAGTGATGTAGCAGGGGTATTGATCTGAGATGTGGTTAGATTGCACGGTGTTTCGAAGAAGATTGTGTCAGATAGGGATGCGAAGTTCACATCCAAGTTTTGGAAGGAGTTATTTGCAGGTTTGGGCACTGAGTTGACCTTCAACACAACTTATCATCTGTAGATAGATGGATAGGTAGAGAGGTCCAACGAGATATTAGAGGACATGTTGAGGATATAAATGATGCATCAGCAAAGGAAGTGGGAAGAGTATCTCCCTTTGGTAGAGTTTTCATACAACAACGGTTATCAGGATTCATTGAGGATGAGTCCTTTTGAGGCATTGTATGGGCAGAGTTGAAATACTCCTATCTGTTGGAGTGATCCGATTAATAGGGTGCTGATTGGACCAAAGATGTTGGCAAACATGGAATAGAAAATGTAGGCAATCAAGAAGAATCTAAAGGTGGCACAGGATAGGCAAAAGAGTTATGCAAGTAGGAATAGGTTTTTCAAGGAGTTCCAGGTTGGGGAACAGGTGTACTTGTGCATCAAACCAAAGAAGAGCTCCTTGTAGATTGGATCTTGTGCCACGTTGGCACCACGGTTTTGTGGACCCTTCAATATCATTGAAAGGATTGGGCCAGTAGCCTATTGACTTACACTGCCTCTAATAGTGAAATTCCATAATGTTTTCCATGTATATTTGCTTAATAATTATGTTAAGGATGTTGATCATGTGATTGATTTGTTCGTATTGCAGGTGGAACCGTATGGAGAAATCTAACTAGAGCCTAGGTGTATATTGTAGAAAAAGGTGTTCATGCTCTAAAACAGAGAAACTGATAAATTTAAGGTGCAATGGAAGGAATTTGGGTCGAATGAAGCTACATGGGAGATGATGGATCAGATGCAGGTATGTATCCTTCCTTGTTTTCCAGTCAAGGCCAAGCAGTTTTGGCTTGGTGTTTTGGTGTGATTTTGGTATATGTTGTGGTATATGCTTTGGTATATGTTTTGATGATGTTGGCCTATGTACATATGTATATGGATGTAAATATCACCATGATCTATGTTATAAACCTCCACTATGTAGTATGTTGTTATGATGTCAATTTATTATGTTGTTATGTTGGTTTGTTTTCCAACAATGTGATCATTGTAAATACTGCATCAAGCTAAGTTATAAATCTCCATCAGTAGTATATTTTTCTTACAATAGTTTTGTGGTTATAGGTGTTGTTGAACACCGAGGATGGTGTTCCCCTAAGGGGGAGCGTTCTGTAACAACCCTAGTGAAATTTTGATTTGGATTTAAACAGGAACCACAAATTACAGATATAACCATACATATAGAGATGCAGCAGAAATAATACTTCATTTCATTACTATAAAATACTGGAATATGCTTACAAACATAAATGGAAATAAACTAGCTAGGGCGATGGTAGCTTATCTCTGAGAAGAGATGTGGCAGCTACATGCATCTAAACTATCTTACAATGAGGCTCAAAGGCATATTTATTGTTTAGAAACAATGGAAAACCCTAAACATCCAAAAACCTAACCCTAGAAGATGAAACACCAAACTGTGGGCCTCGTTTGGGTAAATTGGTACATCAACTTCCTGGGGTCGTAACTTTGGCATACGATCTCCATTTGACGCACACAATATCTCGTTAGAAAGATCTATCCAAGAAATACAACTTTAGGAAGAGAAAAATTGGTCCATCAATCCATGTTGCTCCCAGTTTTCCCAAAAAACGTCGTTTAGGGCCTCAAAACGGCTAAGGAAGTTCAGGACCTGAAAAACTGCTAAAAATAGTAAACTGTGCTATAATTAAGGAAACTGAAAAGATGAAAGAAACAATGGTGGGGGTCCAAGTGGACTTGGTAGGTGGCCACCAATGTCCACCTGGATCATCCTCCCCCCTTAAGAAGCAATGGTCCCCATTGTGTTGAGTTCCTCCATGAGATGAGGAAACTTCTACTGAACTTGGTCCCTAGTGAGCCACTTGACCTGGTGAAGGAGTTGGCCTGCTTTGACAACTTGATACATTTTGATATTCTACTGGTGAGTGTGCTTGATCTGTGTGTCCATGATATGATTAGTTGCAACTTGTTCCATGCATTCTGGATTTAACTCTATAGGTGTGAGTTGTTCTGCAATGTCGGATGTGTCTAGTAATGGTGGAAAGTATGGCTGAAGGTGGTCCACATTGAACACTGGATGCAGGCCAAGGAATGGGGGAATGTTGAGCTCAAATTCATTGTCTCCCACAACCTTGGTAATGGTGTAAGGACCATATCGAAGTGGTCTGAGTTTCCGATAAGCTCCGGTAAGGCATTTTTTGCAAATGAAACTAGATTTTGTCGCCCACCTGAAACTTGTGTGGCTCTGGATGTTGATCATGTCACTGCTTATACTTGGCATTTGATTTCTCCATAATGTTGTGGACCTGCTGGCGAATATGTTGGATATGCTCAATGAAGCTGATTGCCTTATCTTTTAAGACTGGACATGAGCTGAATCTGCATGAGTAGCTACAAATGGCATGGCTACATCAATGGGACATAGTGGTTGGAATCCCAAGCCCACCTGAAAAGGGTTGTGGCCAATCGAGCTATGGAGAGCCCAGTTGTAGCTGTGTTGAACATAGGGGAGGCTCTCATCCCATGTGTGTGGATGATTTGGGTTGTACATGCACAGAATGTGTACAATCATCCTGTTGACAACCTCTGTCTAGCCATCAGTTTGAGGATGGAAGGTTGTGGACTTAGTGAGTTTGGTGTCCAGCATCGACCAGAGACTGGACCAAAATGTATTGAGAAACCTGTTGTCCTAATCTGAGATGATAGACTATGGGATCACAAAGTGTACCCACACTCATTCAAAGAAGATTTTAACAGTGGCTTCCACTGTGATATTCTTCTTGCAGGCCGCCATAATGGCCATCTTCAAGAACCTGTCGACGACCACAAAAACATAGTCGTTTCCATGCTTAGTAGAAGGAAGGCCCGACATGTAATCCATGGAGATGGATTCCCAAGGTTGACTAGGGGTAGGCAGCGGGGTATAGAGGCCTTGCTTCTTGATGCTCGGTTTGGCAATGGCGCAGGCAGTGCATGATTTGATGTACTTCCTGACATCTTGTTGAAGATTCAACCAATAGAAATACTTTTGTAGTACTGCCACCATTTTCTTGACCCCAAAATGCCTAGCAGCCTGACTATAGTGTGCTTCACAAATCATCTTGGCATACTCGCTTGAAGGAACACAAAGGTGACCCAGGTGGCATAACAAGGCATCCTGGAGGTGAAAATTTGGAACATGATGACCCTCCATGAGTGTATGGTATGTGTGCTCGAATTATGAGTCACTTTTGTAGAGAAGTGGCCAATCAGAAGTCTCGTGCCCACAAGAGTTGAGAACAGTAGTTAACGCCATGATTAGTGGTCAACTAAGGCAATCTGCAACATTATTGGTGCTGCCCTTCTTATACTTGATATTCAAATGGAACTGCTGCGGGTATGTGGACCACTTCTAATGGCGATCATTCAGCAATTTCCCTTGGGTCTGTATGAACTGCAAGGTTCGATGGTTTGTGTGGATGATTGTTTCCTTCCCCAAAATGTAATGCTTCCATTGTTGGTAGGCCTGCACAATGGAATACATCTCTTTGTCATAAGTGGGATATTCCGGACTGTGTCTGAAAGTGTCTCACTGTGATATGCCACTGGATGCCCATGTTGAGTAAGGATTGCCCCAATAGCATAGTCAAAGGCATTTGTCTCGACCTCAAATGGTTGTTGCAAGTCTGGTAATGCGAGCACTAGTGCCAAGTAGAAGTGATCTTTCAACTCTCTGAATGCCTTCTGTTGAGATTCAGACCAAAAGAATTTTTCTTTCGCTCCTCCCTTGGTGACTTGACTCAAGGGCCAAGTGATATGAGAAAATCCCAACACGAACCTGCAGTAGGAGTTGGCATGACCTAGAAAGCTGTGGAGCTCTGTCAAAGTGGTTGGAGATGGCCAATCTCGAATGACTTGGATTTTGGTTGGATCCACATGCACCCCCCATTCATCAATAATGTATCCCAAATATTGAACCTGGGTCATGCCAAAAGTGCATTTCTCCAAATTGGTACATAACTTGTGTTGCCGCAGTGTTTGGAGAACCTATTGGATGTGGCGGAGGTGCTCTTCCAAACTCTGGCTAAAGATTAGGATGTCATCCAAGTATACCGCTACAAACGAGTTGGTGAATGGCCACAAGATGTCATCCATTAGCCTCATGAAGGTTGCAGGAGCATTCGTCAATCCAAATGGCATAACCAACCATTCGAAAAAGGCCCTCCTTGACTTTGAAGGCAGTCTTCCACACATCAAAGGGTTCGATTGGTACCTGGTAATATCCTAACTTCAAATCGATCTTGCTGAAATATTTTTCCCCATTCAGTTGGTCCAGGAGGTCATCAATCCGTGGGATCGGGTACCTATTACATATAGTGATCTTGTTCAGCGCTCGATAGTCGATACAGAGTCTCCAAGTCCCATCCTTCTTCTATACCAACACGACTGGGCTCCCACAGGCCGATGAACTAGGACAGATGTGACCTTTTTGCAGCAGTTCCTAAATCTTCCTCTTGATTTCATCATTCTCCAAAATAGAGCACCGATAGATTGGTCCATTGGGAAATGGTGCACCTCGGGTCAGATCGATAGAGTGCTTGACTTGACAGTGCAGAAGAACCCATGTACGGGAGGTGAAGATGTCCTCGTACTCCTCCATGACCTTGTCCATCTATAGTTGTCATGCAGAGGGGCCCTGTCTAGAGGCTGTGGCCACCGTCTTCTTTTTTACTTGAGGGCATATCATCAAGAAAATAAATTTCCCAGTTTTGGAAATGAGCTTACTACATTTTTTGGCAGTAACCAAAGAGATGGCAGTAGGCGATGCTACCTCCGGTATCCTATACAACTTATTTCCCAAAGTAACAATAATAGCACGGGGCCTTGATTCATACATAACATGTCGCTTCCACAAGTATGGTTGTCCTAATAATACATCACAAACATCAAGGGGAGCAACATCACACAATACCTCATCCATGAAGGGCTTGATGTTGTATGGAAGGCGACACTGCTAGCTCACGCGAAGATCCCATCCTTGGTGAAGCCACTCGATGGTGTACGATTGTGGATGTGTTATGGTCAGTAAGTCCAACCGCTTCATGACCTCTGGCGAAATGAGGTTCTTTTGGCTCCCACTGTCAACAATGAACTGTAGCGGGGAGCCCTTTACCCACATCTGGGAGTGGAAGAGATGCTCCTCCTCCTCTAGATCTTCGGGTTCCTCCTTCTGGATGTTCGTGGTGGCAATGGTGGCGTTGGGCTCCGCATCGACAATCTGCTTCCCTTTATCATTCCCCTTGTCGAGTTCTGACTCAGATTCAGAACATGCATCTGATTCTGAAACCTTTAGCCTGGCCACTAGTGACTGCTTGGCCTGACACTCACTTGTGTTGTGAGTGGAGCTCTTATGAAACTCACACCACTTTCCTGTGTCCTTTTTCGGCTTCGCGGCACTGTTCTTTGCTTGCAGCTTTGGCAAGCTATCTTGGGCCACCTCGCCTTGGCTTTGTCCTTTGTTCTGTGGTTTGGGGGCACCTTTCCCTTGCTTCAGATTCACAAATCCAAAGTCTCGCTTCTTCTGTTTAAACTTTTGCTCGATCTTGATGGCATATCGGTATGTCGTGTCGAGCGAGGAGATGTTCAAGAATTCTATTTCTTCTTGGATGTACCTATGCAAGCAGTCATGGTATTTGAGTACCAAATGTTGCTCTAAATCCTTGATACCCAACTTTGTTCATATGGAAAATATTGGTAAACTCCGGCACGTCTTGGTCCCTTCCTTGCCGCAGCGTGGTCCACTTTATGTATTGACCCTCATAGCTTCCGATATGGTAGTACTTCTCCTTCATGGCAATCCGGAATTAATTCCAAGTGGGTGTAGCTGAAAACAGTGAGGCCGTACTTTCATCCTTCTGCTCGCAGTAGGTTTCCCACTGGCCCTTGATGTGGGGGGCGGCTTTGAGAAGAGTAATAGTAATCTTTTCCCAGCTGGAAAAATCATGAACAGAAAAATACCCTTCTAGCAGATTTAACCATTTATATACGGCGTCTACATCTATCTGACCTTCAAATATGGGAATGTCAAAGTTAACTTGTACTTTAAAGGGTGTGGCACTTCCAGAGTAGTTGTTGGAAGTAGATGTGTCGCCCTTGGGTAGCCACTGAAGGATCTGGGCAAAGTTGTCCATCATCGTGGTCTGTTGTCGCCGAGGGCCTCTTCAAGCAAGATTTTTATAGGATCTCCTATCCCCTTGTCTTTCCTTTCACCCACCATGGGAGGTCATCGGAATTTGTGAGGCTGGTCTTGCAAAGGTTCAACTAGTTCAAGCCCTAACTCCTTATATCCCGACCTCGTTGGGGACATGCAAAGAAAGACAGAGAAAGAGCAGACTGCTCTGATACCAATGATCCTGAATTAAACAAGAATGTATAAAATTACAGATATAACCATACATATAGAGATGCAGCAGAAATAATACTTCATTTCATTACAGTAAAATATTGAAATATGCTTACAAACAGAAATGGAAATAAACTAGCTAGGGCGATGGTAGCTTATCTCTGAGAAGAGATGTGGCAGCTACATGCTTCTAAAATGTCTTACAATGAGGCTCAAAGGCCTATTTATTGTTGAGAAACATTGGAAAACCCTAAACATCCAAAAACCTAACCCTAGAAGATGAAACGCCAAACTGTGGGCCCCGTCTGGGTAAATTGGTACATCAACTTTTCGGGGTCATAACTTTGGCATACGATCTATGTTTGATGTGCACAATATCTCGTTAGAAAGATCTATCAAAGAACTACAAATTTGGGAAGAGCAACATTGGTCCATCGACCCATGTTGCTCCTAGTTTTCCCATAAAACGTCATTTAGGGCCTCAAAACGGCTCCGAAATTTTAGGGCCCGAAAAACTGCTAAAAATAGTAAATTGTGCTACAATTAAGGAAACTAAAAAGCTGAAAGAAACAATGGTGGGGGTCCAAGTGGACTTGGCGGGTGGCCACCAATATCCACCTAGATCAAATTTTCATGTAATAAAAGTAAATAAAGGAAAAATAATAACCACGAATGATGGGACACTGATTCCAAGCTGAATGTTGGGAAAGACATCCTAGGGGGTGTTCATTTGATTGTTTATGGCTAAGGAAATTAAAAAAGGCAATGGCTAAGGCTTTGGAAAGGAAAAATGGCATTTTTTGCACATTTATTTATGAAAATAAAGGAAATTAGGATAAAAGTGAGGTGAAAGGTTGCAAGTTGCATGTGAGGAGGAAATTGAAGGAAAATAATGGAAAATGAAGAAAATATATGCCTCATTCATAAAAAGGCTTCTAAGGATCAGTTGGTAATCTTTTGTTAGTTCAGTTTTGGAGCTCTCTCATTATTCTCTCCCTCTCTCATACTCTTGGAGACTTAGATTTTTCTTGGAGCACTCTTGGTGGGTGTGGCATACTTGGATTTTTGGAGCAAGAAGGCAAAGGAAGGGTAGGAAAGTGCAAGAAGGCATCAGGATTAGCAACTACATCAGATTTGCTTGCAGGTACTGAGTTGCATGTATGTTTCCTTCACTAGTTTTTGCATGCATGTGGTTTCTTAGTTGTGATCAGTCATTGGCATGGAGGATTGTCTGGATTGACAGTGGATTGCCTAGCCTTACCATTTCTTAGATAGTCATGGTGATTGTGGGTTTACTTTCATTGTTTTTTTTTGGTTGGTTCTCATGTTTCCTTAGCTTGGGTTGAGTTATTAGTTCCTGGAAGCCCTGGTTGGAAAAATGCTCTAGAAGCCCTATAACAACTTGGGTTGAGTTACTTGTCCTAGAAGCCTTGGTTGGACAAATGCTCTAGAAGCCCTTGGTGGATTGAGTCACTAGTCCTCAAAGCCTTGGTTGGACAAATGCTCTAGAAGCCCGACGACAACTATGGGTTGAGTTACTAGTCTTGGAAGCTTTGGTTGGAACAAACGCTCTGGAAGCCCTAGAAGGCTTGGATGGAGACTAATATGATGATGGTTTTGTGATGTTTGACTTTTAGGTGGAAGCAGTGTTTGATGGGTTGAGGTGGATGGCCTCTAAAATCCCTAGATGAGTTTTGATTGATGTTTTCTATGAGATCACACATTCACGCTTGGAATATGGCATGGGGGTGAATGGTTGAAGAGAGATTTGGCTCAGCCATTCTACATTGGGTGGAACATGGAAGCCCCATCTTGGGTTTGGATTTTGTATCATTAATGAAAGGTTATTTCTCCTTGTATTTCTATGAGCATTTTGATGGATTGTATGTGGCCTATATGGTTGTACTTTCATGAGTAATTTTGTTGCTATTATGTTGGTTACGTATGTGTTTTATGACAACAACCATGTATGACTCTCCTCATGTTTTTACTTGTAATGGAATGATCAATGTATCTATGACCTAATGGATGGAATGGCAGTTGATGTGTTGAGGCATCAATGGTTCTTAGCGATTCTCAGCTAAGTATGAGACCCCTATGCTCAGAACTGTTAATTACACCTGTAGATTACACATTTGCAATATGTTTAACGAAATGCTTGTCATGGCTAGTAGGGGTCCAATCAAAGGTCTTGAACAAGTATTTTATTTAGTACTGTCATTTCCATGTTATTTTACTGATTTGAAGAGATGGTTCAATTCTGGGCAGTGACTTGGGCTTTGGGCCTGAAAAAGTGGCTCAAATCCTAGATTCATTGGCATAGTACTGACAGTTTTGGTCTCTGGAAGGAATGCCTGTGAGAGCAAATTTGGGTTGCTAGTCACACTCATGCCTATAACATGGGAGCAACTGAGCCTTAAATTGTCCTAAATTTTAGTGGGACCCCGAGGCAAGCAGTCTAAAGTATTGGATTGGATCCTGAGGGTCTTGTAGCTAATGATTAATGTTTTATGGTGTGTTTCTGTCGATTTCACTTCCTTAACATGAACTAGGAGGTCGCATCATATCATAGTGGCCTCTCGTTGCATGTCTACCCCAGCTGGCCGGTTGCTTGGGTAGATGTGGGACGACAGTGTTACATTATGTGACGACGAGATGTGGTTAACTAAGTTGTTATAGGGTGTAAATTCAATTGGTTGGTGTACTATGGATATTAAGGCTCTTGGCATGTTTAAGACCATGATTGTCTTTTCTGAGTAGGAATTGAGTATGATGCATCATATGGTATATTATTTGGATCTCATCAATGGAAATATAGTTGATGAGAAGGCCAGGATGACATTTGGTCAGAGGATGGTTGTTACACTACTAGACATTTAGTGGAAAGAAGCTAAGTCACAATTCGATGATGGGAAATCAAACATAACTTCACTTTGAATTGACCAAAGGACAATCACATTTTACAATCAGCTGAGGCTTGAGTTGAGTTGACAAGCTGTGCCTTGTGCATAGTTAGAAAGGTGTTGAATTTCCATGATGAGTACTCAATGACCAACGTGGGGCCCATTATGGGTGGACCTGAATTATTGGGGCACTCAATTCATCAAAGGTTACTAACCAATGATGTTGTGTCTTTTTTGTTACTTACATGTATAAAGCGATCAATGTAGGGTAGAGGTCCTTGAAGAGTGTGGGACATATTTATTGTTTTTTTCCTAGACTGAAGTTAAAAGGGAGTTGTTCAATTATATGTGTTAATTGTATTGATTGTCGACCTAGAAAAAGGTTTCAACTGACTATCACCATTGATTTTACATCTGCCCAGATTAGGGTCTCGTCTAGACATTTTAAGTCGAATATTGTTGATCAGTTGACTAGTCATATTAAGTCGATTAAATCTGGTAATTCGACTAGTTGTATTATGTCACATTGAGTCTGGTAAGTCGACTAGTCATGTTAAGTCAACTAGATCTTTTAAGTTGACTAGTTGTGTTAAGAGTCATTTTAAGTTGATTAGTTGTGTTAAGAGTCATGTTAAGTCGATTGTTGTGGTAAGTTGTCTAGTCATCCTAATTTGATTGTTTGTGGTAAGTCAACTTGTTGGGTTATTTTGATTGGTTCAATCATTTTGACTGGTCATGCTTGATCGAATAGTTGGGTTATGTTGAAAAGAACTCGACGAGATGAGTATGATGGTGTATTCCAAAGTTAATTATACAAGATTTCAAAAAGGAAGAATTTTATAACCCCATTTCCATAATGATACCATGGAGGCCAAGTTAGGATAAAGCAACATATTCCATCTAGCATGGATTATCCAAGGGGGTGGTTGTTAAGAAATGTAACTTGTTTATGTCTTGATAATTGTTGTACTCATTTCAATACGTATCCTATGTAACAAACAATAAAAAGAAAATAAATTAATATTATTAAAGCATCGGTTTCATGCTCATTATTGATGGTATCTTAGGTAAAACCATGTTATTCGTGATTCTAGGGTTTGTTAGGTCTTAGGATTTATTGTCATGAGTCAAAGAAGTCAACATCATGTTTACAAGACCCTCCCGGGAAATTTGGAATTGTAAAAATAATTATTTTTGAGTCTAAAAGGCCTTGGAATCTTCAATAGTACAAGACATCTATGGGATCCTAAAGTTGGCCTAAAGGAGGGAATTTGATCCCATGAGACACTTATATAAAGAGCAGTTCGACTTCATTTAGAGACACACTCACTCACAGGTTTTATCTACAAGAAAGAGTTCGATCTATAGCTATGTAGTAGCAAGAAGGAGAGATAATTTCAAGAAGAAGGAAGAATGACAAAATTTCTTGGTTTTTGGTCTATATCTCTCTCACACATGTGAAATTCTATGGTTTTTGGGTTACAAGAAGAGGTTGAAATTGCAAGGTCAAATTGTTGTAGGACGAAGTGCGGAAACTAGTAGTTGGAAGGAAGGAAACTCTATCTAGACCTCACTGACCTTAGTAAGAGCTTTCTTTCTCTTGTAAGGTCCTAGAAGGAGGTAAAATTAGGGTTTCTTCAGGAGCTACAGGATCGAAGTTGCAGGTCGAGTAACAGCGTTGTAACTGGCAGATTGAAATTGTAGTGTGTAGTAGTTTGGTGCAGATTCAAGAAGGAACTGAGGAAGGGATGACTTGGTACTCAAAGAAGGACTTAGTCTAGGGATTAGGTATTTGTATTTCATTTGAAGCAGATTCTAAGAAGAGAATATTTTTCAGGTTTTCCCCTTGGAGGGTGTTTTCCCTGGCTAAGAACCTATATCTGTGTCCTCTTTTATTGTTGTTGTTTCTTGATATTGTCTGATGAAAAATATCTAACTAAAGAACATAAATAAGATAAATAAGATTCACAAGAAAGCATCAAGGTTAAAGAAAATAAGATATAATTATTGCCACTTTACATTTTCTAACATGGTATCAGAGCTAAGGTGAGCAAGGAAGGCAAGTGGAAGGAAACTAGAAAAAATTGTTGATCAAGGGATAGGAAGCTCTCAAGGCCTAAAATAAGAAGCTTGTCTATTAAAGGGATCTTGTTAAAGGCTCGTTGATAGAAGACCCTTTTGATCTATGGTTTCTACATCGAAGAATATCAAAACTACATCCATATCAAAAGGAGGAGATTTATCTCACAATAAAGAAGTCAATTTGTAGCATCAATCTTGGAAGTTGTTGTTGGAGGAATCTGAAGGAACATCTTTCAAGGGCATCATCAAGAACTCTCCAAAGATATTGAAGACATTAAGAAGGTTGGAGATATAATTCAAATAAGTATCACATTATGGTTGATTATTCAATTCATGTAGGTTCTTTCTGCAAAGAGAGAAATAAGCTCATTGGGGCTTCAAACTATCTAGTATGGAAGAAAAGGATTGACTTGATACTCACAAAGAAAGATGTAATGGGATATGTGACCAAAGAAGTTACTAAACCTAAGAAAGACAAGACATGAGAACTAGCAAGGTACAAGAAAGGGGAAGTAAGAGCTTAAAGGATCATATTTGAATCAATCAAGTATTCTCTTGTTCCATTTTTGGCAAACTTGAAGACTTCCAAGCAATGTATGACAAGCTAGTAAATTTGTACAGGTCAAAAGATGTCATTACGGAAAATGTTGTATAGAATGAATAAATAGAAGGATGAGTGTATGGAATCCTTCCTCATTAGATTCTCTTAGATAAGAGACAATTTGCAAAGATTGGGGAACCCATCACTGATTCTGAGGTAACAATATGTGTTCTGAATGCATTGCCGCCTAAATGGAGAAAATTTGCAACAAGTATCTACTCCAAGAAAGATTCAACTCAATTTTATGGGTTGTGGACACAATGCATTCTAGAAGGATCAAGGATCAAGGTCAGGGATGACATTGGATCTGATGAGAAAATTCAAGCCCTTCCATCTCGAGTAAAGAAGATGAAGAAGGGAAAGTTTGGAAAGTCCAACAAGAAAGATATGTCCAAGGTGCAATGTTTCAAGTGTCACGAGTTTGGACATTAGAAGGGGGATTGTCCAAATCAACAGAACAATAAGATAAAGGATAGAAGTGAAGCTCATGTAGTCAAAGTTGCGGGAGAACTAGAGAAGAAGGCAAAGAAAGAAGAAGTAAAGGATATTTACTACTAAAGAAAGTTCACTAACTTCTAGGTTCTTTAAGAATTTTTTTCATTTAGTTGATATGTTATGCATGAGTATCATAGGATATAAGCATATGATAGTAACATGTTTGAAAATTTATGATTATGTTGCTTAGTAGAGATAATCTAGGATAGAATGTTGGACCATTTTTCATAGTGTTCATCCATATATTGTCTAACTTTTTGTTATAGGTTGTCATCTTGTTGAAATGGATCACCAGGATCCAAGAAGGACTATCATTTAGATATCCTTGGGAAATGCATCATGAAAAAATAGTATGTATTCTATGTAATGTGGAATCGTACCGGTAAAAAGGGATGAAATATTTCAATGGGTTAGGACATGTTGTGGCCACAAACAACCCCCCTCTTTGTTTAGTATTAGCTATAACACTAAGCAAATGGGGACCCTTAATAAAAAATCCAAAAAACGTTTTTATAAAAACTTTTGTATTTAACTCCTTAAAACTATATCGCATCGCGAGAAGAGAATAAAGCATTTCCTTATGAGCATAATAAACTGCAAAGAAGCGACGCGAAATTCATCGCATCGCGTACATTATGAAGCGCTCTTAAATGAAAATCTTAAGAAATCTCCGATGGCCGATGTGCGACGTCGCATATCGCAATATCGCATAAGCAGCACCCAATGATTTAATGACTCGTCGCGATCTGCGATCTGCGATAAACGCGATCTGTGATCTGCGATAATCTAATCTGAAAAATTTGCGATGACACATCTAGGTAATGCGATGACGCGATGCTGCTATCACCCATCGCAAATTTCCTCTGCTCAACATTCAAGAAAAGCTGTCTATAAACCAAAATTGGGCGTGCGCCTTAGAAGAAACTAATGAATGTACGCCAAAGTATTCAAGAAGGACAGTTTTGTGTTTTTCGAAGAGTCAGTTCACGATGAGTGTCATGACTTTATACATTCATAGAGGTTAGAGCTTTCGTATCAGTATTTATTATCATTACTCTTTTCCTTTGCGTGAACTGCAGGAATGAAAAACAGGAAACAATATGAAGCAATGAGCAGGAAACATCTAAGGAAAAGGGGAAAGCGTCAATGCTCGGAGAACAGAGAAGAGATGCCTTCATAAACGGATGCCGCATGCAATAGAACCGCATATTCCAGAGTATCACTCAACAGATGCTGATGTCAATAGGTGATTCAACATTCAGGGTCAGAAAAGCTCACAAAAGCAGCATGTTTACGAAAAATCCTGAAACTTCTACCCGGTGAAGGAAAAAGCGCTAAAGGCGGAAAATGCACCAGAAAAGCTTGGAACAAAGAACGGAGGCAGTTTTCGATGCGCGATTAGCGCCTAGCGCTAATCGCGCATCGCTAAGAAAATTGTTCAGAAAGCAAAGTCCCTAACTTGCTTAGTCATTCGCAAGGCCGGAAACCGAAATAGCAAAATCAAAAGCAATTTGAGAGAAATTTGGGTTATTACCAAGTATACACGCAATAAATCCACCCAGCCAAAGGAAGATTCTCAAAAATATCTTCTAGTTTACTAGAAAGTGGTGCCAGCGCTTGCCATTTCTATTTTCATAGCTCAAACAAAAGCAGAAGACGACCAGCCGACTCTTCCCAGGTGAATGTTGCATGCTCGCAGCACTGAGGAGCAAATACAGAAATAGTTAGGAATTAGATTCAATTTTTAGAAATAGTTTTGCTTAAGAAAAAGGGCGGTCATTTAAACCGTATCTGAAATTTATGTAATTAAGTTATTTTAGTTAGCAGTATTTAAACCCTTCTCATGCATTTGGAGAAGGGTCCAGAAATTTGTCAAAAACTTGTCCTCAGAACATGCACTTTTGCACCCTCGGAGGGAATTTTGATGAATGGATGGATCAAGGTTTATTAATGTTTGCATTTGATATCTGCTATTGATGTTGCACTTTTGTACTCTTAGTAGATGTTAGAGAAAGGAGAGATAGATCATTGTTGCTTGAAGCTTATGAGTAGAACCAGTCATAAATGGTACTTTTATCTCTTGGCCATTTCTTCTTATATTCTTAAAGTGATATACAGTCTGTAGTTGTTTATATGTTATTGCATGAATGTGTGAGTTACCATTTGGCACTTTTGTACGGTGGAGCCATTTATTTATGTCTGATATATGAATAACTTATTATGCGATATGTTGTTCACAACTGTTTTGCCTAACTTTTTATGCAAAGTGGTTTATCTTAATTGATTTCCATTCTTATGATAGCTGAATGATCTTTATTACCAGTTATTGTCTGAAATCTTTTTAGATCGCATAATAGAAGAAATACATCCCGGGTTAGCATAGATTAGATGTGTTGTTTTTCATTAGATTACAATAGCATAAAGTTAGTTTAAAAGTTTGAATTAGATTAGCTTTAAGTATTCTTAGATCAACAACATCCAACTCTGCACACACACACACACCCTTAGATTGGGAAACTGGTCCCATTATCCCCAGTCGGACCCGCTATACCAAACGGATAAGGAGCTGCCAACCAAGGTCCGGACCGGGTGGGTATCCCCCTTGTTGTCGACCTGATTTTCGGGCCTTCAACATATTTGGCGCTAGAAGGAGGGCCCGAACTATGAATGGCACCTAAATCAAAATCTAAATACCATTCTGAGAGTAAATCACCCTCATCAACTCCCCCGACTTCCCCAGCAAGTTTAAATCCTGAGTCAAAAGTCGCTCGAGTATTAACCGCTGCTACACACCCTAATATTTCAGACCAATCTACCATTGAACCCCCTGAAGTTCAAACTCTGATTCACAAACTCCAGGGATTTTCCATTTCTACTCAGAGGTCTGATAAATCTCAAAGCAACGTGACTTCGCAGTACAATCCTGCTCATCCCCTAACCAAATTAAAGAGTGAAAAAATTGGCATCCAGCCAAATTAATTCCCTCTCCCCACCAGGAAAAGAGCAAGGAAAACACCACAAGAGTCTGACAGTGAGACTCTTTCATCTACATCGTCCATTTCAACTCCCTCACCGCGAAGTCATCCACCCACATCTTCATTCCAAACCATCATTCATCCGCTTACCGGAACTCCCACAACCCTTCTTCAATCATCTACGATCATAGTATCCTCATCTTCCCAGCCACAGGGATCATCTTCTGTGCTTTCATTCACTAGCAACTCAACGATGGCCCAATCTCCATGGAATAATCCTGGGGCAGTTTTAATGCCTCCACCCTTGAGTCAAATACCGGCCCATCCTGAGAAATGGCTACCCAAATTCAATCCAGAAGCAGGCATGCTAGCAGAAGAACACATAAGCAATTTCATGCTTTCTGTCAATCTCAACGGAGTTACTAACGAAGATGCTGTTGTTCGGCTTTTTCCCTATACAATGCAAGGAACAGCCAGGTCATGGTACTTTTCATTACCCTCCGGGTCTATCACAAGTTGGGACATTTTTCAAAGTCAATTCCTCACCAAGTTTGGTGATGAAAAATCAATGGCAACGTTAATCAATGACCTATCCAACCTTAAAGCTGAGGCTAGAGAACCCATCAAAGATTTCAATTTACGGTTCAATAAGATCCTCAACAAAATTCCCACTTCTTCCCAACCCAGCGAAGAAGTACGATGTGAATGGTATATTACGGCCTTACCATCAAACTTAGCAATCTTCGTGGATAGGGCAAATAAAACAACCTTAGTTGAAAACTTGACAGAGGCGATAGCAGTAGAGAAACGCGTAATAGCCCTGGAAAAAAGATCTGCGTTAGAGGAACGCAAGTCTAAAAAAGTCACCTTCAAAGAAGACTCCAAGAAGAAACAAACAAAAGACCCTTTCGATTTGGAAGGATTGCAGAAAGTATTAAAGACCATGTCCAATGAGATGATTGACATAAAAAAACAAGTAGCAGAAACTTCTTCAAAAAAGCCCTACAGAGCTTTTAAAAGAGGTCCTTCAATGGATGTGAAACCACCCAACGCTATTTCAAATGTCGAATCCGAAGAAGAGGAAGAAGAAGACAATACCACTGAAGGATAGACTGATGACGAAGAAGTTGTTGAATTACAAGGAATGTGGGATTTCATCCTCCCACAAGAAGAAGATCAAGAAGCATTTCCGGTTAGCACACGAAGCAAAAATCAACTTGATCCTCCCCAAACTACCCCTAAGCAGAAGAGCGCAAGCTCTGCAATAAAAAATAAAGTCGCAACAAAGAAAACGACCGCTAAAGCGACTCAATCTAGCCCAGTCCAACCAGATCAAACAACTCCATCAAGAACACTGATAGTGTCGGATGAAATGGAATACAATATTATTGACGACATGAAAAAGACTAGGGCTAATATTACCCTTTACGAATTGAGCAAATTGAAACATCAACAGAAGATAATGATGAAAGAATACATGCCGTGCCTATTACATCTTTGTCTACAACTGTAGCTTCCCACAACACGAGAAGACCTCCAACCAACACGATCAATAAGATTGATCCAAATGACATCGCCTTGATTGGAGGAAGATCAAGATCTCACACTCCCCCTTTTCTTCTCACTTATGAAATTTTCAATAAAAATGTGCACAATTGTTTAGTAGATTCTGGTGCTTCAACAAATATTTTACCCAGATCAATATGTGCCAAGTTAAATTTCCAACCACAAAAATCTGCAATGCGCATAGTTCAGCTTGATCGATCTCAAGTAGAAGTGATTGGTGAACTTAATCAAGTAACCATAAGATTGTCATCTAACCCGAAGGTATGTCAGGTTATTGACATTCTAGTGGCTGATATCCCAGAATTCTATGGCTTGATTCTTAGCAGGGATTGGTCCGAGAAACTCCATGGATACTTTTCAACCGACTGGTCACACATGTGGTTACCCTATAATGGCAAACCGAATCAAATAAAGGTTGAACGAGAATTACACCAGAAGTACATAGTAACAGAATTGGAGGGAGAAAATGAAGCAATAGCGTATAACAGCAGTATCATAGGCAATTACTCGGTAGATTCTTTTCTCGGCAATTTCAATGCTCATACATCACCTTACTTAGAAAATTCAGTTTTATCCCAAGTCGAAAATTTTTCCCAAACTGATAATTCAAAGTGTGTTAATTTTGTAGATAAACCTGTAAATACATCTTTGTTTTGGAAATTATATATTGATGGCTCTAAATCTAACGAAGGAGCAAGAGCAGGATGTGTTCTGATTAGTCTAGAAGGGAATAAGACCATGCTTACGTGCAGACTCGAATTCGATTGCACAAACAATACAGCAGAATATGAAGCCTTGGTGCAAGGCCTATACAAAGCAATTGGGTTGAATGTCAAGTATCTTCAAGTCTTTGGAGACTCTGAGATTGTCGTCAAACCGGTACGTAATACTATACATTGCCTATCAAGTCATTTAAAACACTATCAATCTTTAGTACAAGATCTGACTGAGCATTTCATAGCATTCAATATTTCTTCAATCCCAAGACTCCAAAACGCAAGCGCAGACCTTTTGGCTAACGTAGCCTCTAGGCTTATTCCCTCCGAAGAGTTTAGTCCAGATAGATTCTCAATAGAATTGATCTTTAGACCATCCATCCCTGACAACATTACAAATTGGAGAGTATTCAACGACGATCCTGATATTGTAAATTTCCTCACTTCCGAAGGATCCTACTCCAATCAGATAATTGACGAAGACCATCACGATCGACAAATACAACAAAATGGCACTGATAATGCTATACCTAAATCGGTGGTTAAGTTAGAAGACTTATACGATTTGAAAAATCGGTTTAAAAGGCCTGCCAATTCAAAGCTCTACAGTTCAACTCTGAACTACGAATTAGTAAACCTAGGGACTGATGATAAACCACAAAACGTTACTCTAGGCATAGGCCTGGCCCCGGAAGAAAAACTAGCGTATATTCGTCTTTTGAGACAATATAAAAATGTCTTTGCCTGGAATTACAACAGGCTGAAGACGTACGACACTTCTATCATTTAGCACACTATTCCTATGATTGACAACGAAAAACCTGTCCAACAGAAACTGAGAAAGATCCACCCCAATTTAGAAAATCAGATAAAAACTGAGCTAAACAAGTTATTAAAAGCCAGAATAATTTTCCCTGTCAGACATTCCAAATGGGTTTCCAATATGGTACCCATTAGAAAGAAAAGCGGAGATATTAGAATCTGTATCGATTTTCGGAATCTCAACGAAGCCTGTCAAAAAGACAATTTTCCTCTCCCACCTATGGAACAGATATTACAGGCAGTAGCAGGCTCAGAACTGATGTCTTTCTTGGATGGATTTTCAGGATATAATCAAGTGCTGGTACATCCTGATGATCAGTTGAAAACCACATTCAGAACTAAATGGGGCACATACGCATATCGGAAGATGCCATTTGGTTTGATCAATGCCGGCGCTACATTTCAGAGAGCCATGGACATCGCATTCAAGGGTTTAGTCAATAAATCCGTAGTAATTTATTTGGATGATATAACAGTGTACTCCAAGAAGTGAAGCGACCATCTCAGAGACTTAAAACAGATCTTTCAACGATGTTTAAGGTATGGGATTTCACTTAACCCAAAGAAATTTTTTTTCGCATTAAGTGAAGGAAAACTTCTAGGATTCATAGTGTCAAAATCCGGTATTCACATTGAGCCTGACAGAATCAAAGAAATTTCTGAAATATCCCTACCTCATAATAAAAAAGCCATGCAATCTTTCCTTGGTCAAATCAATTTTGTAAAGAGATTTGTCCCAGATTTTTCACGAATTGTGTCTCCTTTGCAAACCATGATTAAAAAGAATTCAAATTTTAAATGGGGTCAAGATGAACATGAAGCATTCAACCTGATCAAACAAGCTATTATTAATGCTCCACCTTTAGCAACCCCAAATTTTTTAGAATCTTTTATCTTATACACATTTGCCTCAGAGAAATCTTATGCTGCGATTCTAACTCAAGCAAATCAAGAAAAAGCGGAAGCTCCAATTGCGTTTTTTAGCTCAAATTTACAAGGTGCTGAACTCAATTATTCAGACGTGGAGAAACAAGCCTATGTTGTTTTCAAAGCGGTCAAATATTTCAGACCTTTCTTACTTAAAACCCATACTAGGATCATAGTACCATTTCCAGCGGTAAGAAATCTTCTAGTACAGAAGGATGTGGGTGAGAAAAGAGCAAATTGGATCACTGCTTTACAGGAATACGACCTTGAGATCAAACCAGCAAACATTGTAAGAGGTCAAGGCTTCTGCAAAATGTTGGCTGGAGCATCGCAAATTCCTGAAGTCCCATCTGAAGAGGTACAACTGTATGAGGTAAGCCTAAACGATGCAGAATCATTATATGCTGACATCATTTATTATCTTAAGAATGGATATGCTCCATCACACCTAGATCACACTAAGAAAAGAGCTCTGAGATTGAAAGCTAAACAATATCAGCTCATAAATGATGTTCTTTTTAGAAAGAATTATGATTCTGTTCTTCTTAGATGTCTTGAGAAAACTGAAGCTGAAAAAGTTTTGCAGGAACTCCACGACGGACCAGCAGGCGGACATTATGCTGGAGATGCTACTGCACATAAGATCTTACGTGCAGGATATTACTGGCCTACGCTGTTCAAAGACTCACACAGTTACGTAAGGAAATGTCAAGTCTGCCAAACAACTGCTGGAAGACAAAAGAAGCCGTCCCTGCCACTACAGCCAGTAAACATCGAGCAACCATTCAGTCAGTGGGGCTTGGACATAATATGTGAGATCGTTCCTCACTCTTCTAAGTAGCATAGATACATCCTCACGACAACAAATTATTTTACTAAATGGGTAGAAGCAGTTCCCCTCAAGACAGCTAATTCTGAAAATATTATTGAATTCATAGATCAATTTATAATCACTAGGTTTGGATTACCAACGGCTTTAATGTTTGATAATGCATCATACTTTTTTGGGAATGCAATGACTGAGTTTGCACTTAAAAGAGGGTTCAAACTGAAATATTCGGCCAACTACTATCCGCAAGGTAATGGGTTAGCTGAGTCAACAAATAAAAACCTAATCAGGATTATTAAAAGAACAGTTGACCAGTACCAAAAGAATTGGCACAAAGCTTTGGTAAATGCTTTATGGGCAGATAGAATAACGAAGAAAGCTTCAATCGGCACTTCTCCCTTTAATTTAGTTTATGGGAAGGAAGTGGTTCTTCCAACTCACTTAGTCATCCCCTCTTTGTCTTTAGTACAATACATCGATGAAGTATCTACTTCATCCATACAACTAAGACAAATGGAAATAATTAAATTAGAAGAACAACGAGAACAAGCTAAGAAAACCCATGCTCATCACCAAGCGCTGATAAAATCCTCTTTTGATTCAAGCATAATGACCAGAAAAATTTTTCAGATGGGAGATTTAGTTTTGAAATGGGATAAGGCTCATGAAGAAAAGGGCAAACATACGAAATTTCAAAAGATGTGGCTTGGTCCTTTTCAGATTGTTGAAGTCATAGGTCCATCAACGTTTGTGTTGCAGGATTTAGTAGGTAGAAGGGATTCTTTGCCTGTTAATGGACAAATCCTCAAAAAATATTTGTTGTGGGGAAAAATGCCTATGCAGGACGATCCTATCCACCTAAGGTGTGACAGTGCCTTAGCAACAAACAGAGACAGCTATTCTGGTATTCTTCCTTTATGAAATGTGACAGAAGAGAGAGATAAATAGACTTACCGATGTCTTCCGTTTGTCCCTCGATCCGGTCTCTCTTCTCTTTGGGAGTTCACAGCTACTTGCCTTCTTGCTCGTCCAGCTTCAATAGATTCCTGCAAGATCACAAGAGAATAGCTACTTGCGACAAGAGAACAGCTACTTGCGACAAGAGAAGAACTCTACACAAAGACAGATATTCACATTCATAACTGATTTAGGATTAGAAATAAATCAAATACACTAATGCAATCATACATCAAAGATACACCAATGTATAGGAGAAACCAAGATAGCTTTATTGATGAATAACAAGGTTCAGGAAGAGATACAACCCAGAGAGGCCCAATCCAGCATCTCCTTCCTAGCAAATGGAATTCCTATCTTCACCTCCCTTCAAAGCATTAAGCACCCAATGATCTCAGTCTCAAACCAGCAGCAATTCTTTGCAATAACAAAATTCCAGCCTCTGGATCTCACGGAGGAGAGATCCATATATAGATGTTTGTAGAGAGGATGAGTCAGCTTGAGATCTGACTAGTGTCCTCTCCCTCTGTTAGTTCTTGAGTCCACTTGGAGGTTCTTGCTTCCACTTGGAGATTTGGAACCTCTTACTCATCACCAGTCGAATTCCCTGAGGCAAGTGTCATTTTGGAAGCTTCCTGGGTTTTGACACCTTGAGGAATGAGCCTGCCACATGTCCAATCTTGCTCAGCGCAGGTAGCCAGTGTTGGAGTTGACATTCAGCGCAGGTAGCCAGTGTAGCCATTGACATTCAGCGCAGATGGTCAGTGGATCAGTTGACATGATCCTGAATTGACTTGTTTTTTAGCAGTTTTAGGTGGAGAACTTCTGTGAATTACTGTGGTTTGTTAGCCTTGTTCCTCTAGGGGTAGGAACAACATGTTTAGGGACTTTGGATCCCTAAGATTATGGACATTTCATGCTCAATGCTGTAAGGCACAAAAATGTCTATAACAATATTTTCCATAGAAGATTATTCTTCTATTTTGTAGAATAGTTTTGGTTTTTCTTTTCTTTTGCATAATAAAACCAGTTGTAAATGGTTACTAAAGGTATTCACGAAAAAGACACCAATTCTCTTTCAGATTTTGAGCTTTTCGCTTGTATAAATAACAAAAAATTTCATAAATCTGATCTTTATTATAGACAAATAGAGTTAAAAAACTTTAGCCTAGATATGATGCTAGTTTCAACTTCAAAAATTTGATGAAAGCAACCTTTAGCGAAGAAATTGTTTTATATCAGCACAATGAAAGGTATCAATAGCAAAATAAGGGTTCTCTGTAAAACTGCTGTTTTCAAACTCTATTATTGTCGTCCAGAGCTTTCTTAAGGAAAAACAATGACTTCCTCCCCGCTAAAGAAAATCGTAGCATTCAGAGGAACAATCCAAGAAACACTATTTCTTAAAAGAATAAGAGGTCTCATCATGAGCCGGCTTATCATGATCACAGATATTATAACTTGCTGACTTTGCCAATATTTTCTACCAAAACAGGGCAATGACTCAAGATTGTTGCAATCAAAAGACAAGGGGTCTCATCACGAGCCAGCTTGTTCAGCAAAAGTGTAAATCAAGTGAATGACTGTGTCATAATTTGGCTACCAAACCAAGACATTGTTCTTTAGAGAATAAAAAAGGAAAAAGTGTCAATGTGGATTTTTCTTCGAACGTTGTAGATAGCCTTAAGCAGGATAAAGGATCATTGCTGGGTAACAGGTAACCCTGTCGAGGCTATGGACGCCTGCTGGCAGCAGAGGCTCTACCTACGACAAATGAGCATATTTTAAAAGCCGGCACACAGAGAAGACTTTATTTTACCTTTACAAGACCAAGTAATGGCTGATGTAAATACAAGGACAAAGCCTGAGGAAGCAAGCAATTAGAATAGAAAAAGGTTGAAACAAAATATCATTAATAGGATAAGGCATAATGTACTCTATCTGTCCATAACGAAATTTAGACTTATGAAAATTTTTCTGTTTTGGAAGTTAGAATTCAATAGAAAAACAGAGATAACTGGTTCTTCCAGGTGAATCGCCATTGTTGTGGCCACAAACAACCCCCCTCTTTGTTTAGTATTAGCAATAACACTAAGCAAATGGGGACCCTTAATAAAAATCCAAAAAACATTTTTATAAAAACTTTTGTATTTAACTCCTTAAAACTATATCGCATCGCGAGAAGAGAATAAAGCATTTCCTTATGAGCATAATAAACTTCAAAGAAGCGATGCGAAATTCATCACATCGCGTACATTATGAAGCGCTCTTAAATGAAAATCTTAAGAAATCTCCGATGGCCGATGTGCGACGTCGCATATCGCAATATCGCATAAGCAGCACCCAATGATTTAATGACTCGTGGCGATCTGCGATCTGCGATAATCTAATCTGAAAAAGTTGCGATGACACATCTAGGTAATGCGATGACGCGATGCTGCTATCGCCCATTGCAAATTTCCTCTGCTCAACATTCAAGAAAAGCTGTCTATAAACCAAAATTGGGCGTGCGCCTTAAAAGAAATTAATGAATGTACGCCAAAGTATTCAAGAAGGACAGTTTTGTGTTTTTCGAAGAGTCAGTTCACGATGAGTGTCATGATTTTATACATTCATAGAGGTTAGAGATTTCGTATCAATATTGATTATCATTACTCTTTTCCTTTGCGTGAACTGCAGGAATGAAAAACAGGAAACAATATGAAGCAATGAGCAGGAAACATCTAAGGAAAAGGGGAAAGCGTCAATGCTCGGAGAACAGAGAAGAGATGCCTTCATAAACGGATGCCGCATGCAACAGAACCGCAGATTCCAGAGTATCACTCAACAGATGCTGATGTCAATAGGTGATTCAACATTCAGGGTCAGAAAGCTCACAAAAGCAGCATGTTTACGAAAAATCCTGAAACTTCTACCCGGTGAAGGAAAAAGCGCTAAAGGCGGAAAATGCACTAGAAAAGCCCGGAACAAAGAACGGAGGCAGTTTTCGATTCGCAAGGCCGGAAACCGAAATAGCAAAAGCAGAAGCAGTTTGAGAGAAATTTGGGTTATTACCAAGTATACACGCAGTAAATCCACCCAGCCAAAGGAAGATTCTCAAAAATATCTTCTAGTTTACTAGAAAGTGGTGCCAGCGCTTGCCATTTCTATTTTCATAGCTCAAACAAAAGCAGAAGACGACCAGCCGACTCTTCCCAGGCGAATGTTGCATGCTCGCAGCACTGAGGAGCAAATACAGAAATAGTTAGGAATTAGATTCAATTTTTAGAAATAGTTTTGCTTAAGAAAAAGGGCGGTCATTTAAACCGTATCCGAAATTTATGTAATTAAGTTATTTTAGTTAGCAGTATTTAAACCCTTCTCATGCATTTGGAGAAGGGTCCAGAAATTTGTCAAAAACTTGTCCTCAGAACATGCACTTTTGCACCCTCGGAGGGGGTTTTGATGAATGGATGGATCAAGGTTTATTAATGTTTGCATTTGATATCTGCTACTGATGTTGCACTTCTGTACTCTTAGTAGATGTTAGAGCAAGGAGAGATAGATCATTGTTGCTTGAAGCTTATGAGTAGAACCAATCATAAATGGTACTTTTATCTCTTGGCCATTTCTGCTTATATTCTTAAAGTGATATACAGTCTGTAGTTGTTTATATGCTATTGCATGAATGTGTGAGTTACCATTTGGCACTTTTGTACGGTGGAGCCATTTATTTATGTCTGATATATGAATAACTTATTATGCAATACGCTGTTCACAACTGTTTTGCCTAACTTTTTATGCAAAGTGGTTTATCTTAATTGATTTCCATTCTTATGATAGCTGAATGATCTTTATTACCAGTTATTGTCTGAAATCTTTTTAGATCGCATAATAGAAGAAATACATCCCGGGTTAGCATAGATTAGATGTGTTGTTTTTCATTAGATTACAATAGCATAAAGTTAGTTTAAAAGTTTGAATTAGATTAGCTTTAAGTATTCTTAGATCAGCAACATCCAACTCTGCACATACACACACACCCTTAGATTGGGAAACTGGTCCCATTATCCCCAGTCGGACCCGCTATACCAAACGGATAAGGAGCTGCCAACCAAGGTCCGGACCGGGTGGGTATCCCCCTTGTTGTCGACCCAATTTTCAGGGCCTTCAATAGGACACAAACCTTTTTGAATTATAGATAGATGATTGGATGAAAGCATAGAAATGTATGTTGAAATGGAAAACTTTGGATAAGATTCATGTGTATGAGAACCTTGTGGAATAAAGTTGGTTTATGATTAATTATTTATGATGCTAGAATAGAATATAATGTGACTTGCTTAAGAAATGCATAGAAGATTGGGAATTTCTCCAGAATATACATTTTATATTTATTAACATCTAGTAAAATCTTATGAACAAAATTTGTAACTTGGTAATCAAGTTTGATCCTTGGGCACTCTAATGCATGAAGGAAATATCAAGTGGATATGGTCAATATGGATGTTGATAGAATGAGAAGGTCACCATGGAGAGGTAATTCTATTTCATTTATGGGTTGGTTATCTGGATAACATATTATTTTTGGCTACTAGGAAAGAATGTTGCAGGAATACATGATGACAATTAGGGCAAGTTCAACTATATAGATGAAGAATGTTGAGAATGTTTGGTACCTGACAAATGTAAAGTCAAGATGATTTCATCTTGGGATTGAAAGGGTAGTTGTATGAAAAGATAACTTGAAGGTCAAGGAAGATCACTTTTATTATCAGATTGAAGATCGGGAAGTCTCAATGCAATGCCTATATGATTGAAGAAGAAATTGATGGGCAAGTAAGATGACCTGGATCCTGTCACAAGAATGAAAGAGTGGAAATGGCTCCATGATACCTCAAAAGAAAACAAATGTTGCAAAAGAAAGAGGGAGCCATGTAGCTATGGAGAATTAGTAGGTGATACTCTAATGAAGAAAAACTTGTAAAGGCTTGTGGTGTTGGCTTCCATTATTGGAAGGCAAGAATATCCTCTAGTTTGAAAGGGGACAAAAGGAGTCTCCTTGAATATGGAGCAACAATATATTCTCAATATTAAGGGAGAATATGGATGTACTCTCTGGTTGAGAAGGAGTGATAATGAACATCACATGTGCATTCTCCTCTTCAAGTGATGAAGAGAGAATGACAAAGGATTGGATAAGCATTTGTGGTTTCCTTGAGGATATAACATCCAAGAAAGGAAGGGATTGACACTCTTTGAGGTGCGGGGGCTTCACTCAATGAACCTCTCACATATCACATGCGTTCGTGACATATTAAACAATACCCTTATTTTAACTACATATTGGAAAATACCTCTGAAAATCACATTATTTAACCCCCTACCAATATGAACCCAATACACCTTCCCAATTTAAAAAAACCCTACTTTCACTAGATATTGTAGGTATCCATTTTTTCATTAACTTTGAGCTCCATTTTTTATACTTCATAATATAAAAACCCTTTACCCCCAATATATGCTACAATATATTATGTAATTTTTTCCTCAATATATATATATCCCCCAATATGAACCCACGTCCTATGACATTACTCCCTAAGTGAAGCCCCTATGCTTTGACGATGGGACAAGAATCCAAGAGAAGAGTGGTCGAAGGGGACCAATATTCTTTGAGGACTCTGGTATGGAGATGATCCATAGATAAAAAAAAATAGGCTCAAAAATGAAAGTACTCAGAATCTTCTGAAACTAGCGTCAAGTCATAGTGTTTGTCATCTTGATTCCAACAACACTTAAATCGCCTCAATTTTACATCGTATGAAGAAGTTATGGTGTTCTGAAGTTTTTGACCAATAATTAAAAATTCAAAAATAGGGCTGACTAGGCAGTCCATACAAATGATGTCATCATATGACTGTGGAAGGTATGGTCGATGGTGGACCAATCAAATCTTGACACGTGGCATGTTCGTACAGGGTGCATTTGGCGCATTTTGGTTGGTTGCTAAAGTTTAGGTGGCCCAATCAGAGGCTGCCACATGGCCCTATCGGAGGGCACCACATGGAATCAATGATTGGTAAAAAAAAGTATATAAGGCCCGAAGGCCTCAGTGGGGTTCGACCCCTTGACCTGCTATTTAAAAACTTTGCACCCAAACATAACACAATCTCACAAGTTCTTAACCCATATAGGGCGTGATTTATATTTAATGTCAAATTTTTTGGCATTTGGGAGGAGGGGATAAGTGGTGAGCCCTGGCCCCTAGTCACACCACTACCATGTGTCCATAACATAGACAAAAGGGAGTGGGGTTGGGCACTTGGACCTAGCCCTTGGCCACATTAATCACCCATACGACCAGGAAGAGCACTTGGTGGAGAGGGTAGATAAACCCCAACCCTTGGTTCTCTGCGACTGTTGTGACCATTACCTAGGAGCTCCAGCAGTGGGGGTGGGAAGTTGGCCCTAGCCCCCGGCCACATCAACACATGTGACCATGCCGAAAGCAACGAGGATCCTAAGTTGTCGATGGCAAGCAATTGGCCCCAGCCCCCGGCCCTATGGGTGCCACGTGACCCTGATCCGACGCATAAGGGTTATTGGAAAAATTAAAGAGGCAACAAATTACACTTTTTTAAGTGGGAATCTCGTCAGCCACAAGAAAAATTGTCACTTGGAACACTGAGAAAAGGGTGAAATCTTCACATAGTTAGCAGGTTTTGCCAATTTGTAGGACAGATAACAGAGCTTGGATTGGAGATGCATATCTTGCTCAATTTTTAACCTTTTTGAGCTAAATAAGAGCCTATATGGGGTTTTTTTAGTGTCTTGGACTCAATGGAAACCTTAGTTTTATGATTTGAGCACTTTATGATGGAATTTTTTAGGAATCAAGTATTTTAGTGTTAGAGGCAGAGTCAAATTTGAAGCATTATGGAGGCATATCTCAGCATGGAGAGAGCCTGGTTAGAGGTTTTCTAGAATTCCAGTTTCATCTACAGTAGTTGTTACTTTTGTAGAGAATATTTTTTTAGTCTTTTCTCAACGTGTTAAGGAGAGAAGCCCTTTTTAAATCTTCATTGTGGAGGAGTTGCATGTTTGTGCTTTTGATTCAGGTGGAGTACAAGGACCTATTGAGTCAAAGTCCTTTCTATGTTGAAATTTTTATGACTTGCTGTACGGAGTCATTTTTCTAAGTGAGAAGTATTTGTAAGAGAACATTTCTTTGTAGGAGAAACAAGCCACACTACTACTAACAAGTTGTATGTACTCATTTGATGCTGAAATCAATATAGTGGTCTATTTGTTGGAGTAGGCCTAGAGATGTATCCCAGGAGGGCTGAAATCCATCATCAAATGTTGGTTTCTTATCTTCTTGTTTATCATTTTGAGATGAATGTGAATTTGTTTCTCTTTTAAGTTTATATGAAAACTTAACTCATCGTCTTGAAGAGGTTGTGAAACTTATTTTACCTTTAAAGACCCATTTTATTAACTTGCAAAGTGTTAGAGGACGATCGGTTTTTAATAGGAGGAGCTTCCCTCCATTTCCATATTAGGTGGTATCAGAGGAGGTTATGAGCAAGTTGCAAGTATGGAAAATAAATTGAAGCGTGAAAGACTCTAAGAGTTGGAAGAGATTAATCTATCTCTTCGAATGGAGAATGTTGAGTTAAGGAGATTGCTTGAAATTGCAAAGGAGGAGAAAAGGAAAACACACCTATAGTTGTAGCATGTAGTGGAGGAACAAACTGGTGATAGTTCCATCATGTAAGCAACAAATAACCCCTCTAAGATGAAGCCAATTTGTGGACATGGTCCATACACAAGATATTGACCCTATGTTGAGAACGATCCTTGTGAGTTTTTTCAACATCTAAAAGATTCTCCTTATGTGTCAGTTGGTAAAAGTGGTTGGCTTGAGTCATCATTCAATTATTCATCAAAATCTGAAACAGAAAAGATGGGTGATAGGCCAAAGGAGGTAACTATCAGTTTTAGTTCTACTCCTTCAACTAATGTTGATAGCACATATTTTGTAGCTTTTGAAAGGCATACCAATGGTATTGGTATGAAGATTTTTACTCATATGGGTGATGATAAAAGAGGCCTTGGAGTTAATGGCCAAGGTATCACTAATCTTATCGAGGTGAAAGAACGACCATGTTATGAAGGACTGGGTTATGGTCATAGAGAAATTGGAGAGTGCTCTAAAGTTGTTGAGGCAAAGAAATCATCAAGTGATGATATGTCACACCATGATGGTAGTGATGATGGAAAATTGTCTCCAAAGAGAGATGAATGTTCCAAGGGACATGCAAAGTCTAGTCCTCATCGTCAAATTCACAACCCAAAGGACAGGTATAAGTGTCATGGGGATTTTAGAAATGTTGGTGATTTTTATTATTTATGGGAAAAGTTTCCTTGCACATTTTGTGATGCAGCTAACCATTGTGTGGTTGATTGTGAGCAATGTAAGGTGATGGTCAAAAGAATGGATCAAATCCTTGGGACAAAATATGAGGAATCTCTCCCTATTATGAAGACTTCCTTGTCGATGGGAAAGTGAAATAATTTTTGTACCCATTGTAGCATGAATGGGCATCAGATTGAAAAGTGTTGGAAACTTCATATAGAACTTCGTCCCAAAAATGAAAAGGAAGTCGTGCGATCCTTTGTAAGGAAAGTGACAAGTGGCAATGTGGAAACTGAAGTAGTTCCTGGAGAAACCTTCAAAGCAAAGTGGGTGCAGAAAGAGAACCCATAAGCATGGGATAGGCAAAGAATGGGTAGAAAATTTTGTACAGTGTTCTTGCTTTGTAAGATTGTAGTTACTTATTATATATTCCCTTTTAGGTACTTTGTAAAGTGAAGTCATGTACAATCACTTATCTGCAACAAGTGTGTTTTCTTTGGAATGTTATGTTATTTTGGCTTGATGATGAGTCCATTTGTTTGGGGACTTTGGGATGAGAAATTTTTCTATTTCATCCAGTATGTCTATAGTTGTGTCAGGCACTCACTTATATAAGTGTTTCGATATGAAGCTTGTTTGTGAATTTAATCTTTGGTAAAGATTGTGCAGAAGATGACCATGATTATTGGACAAAGTTAAGCATGCCAAATGCAACCAATGTATCTAAGAGAATAAGTGCAGATTGAGGATAACAAAGAAAAGTACGAATCAGTGCATGGTAAACATTGAGTTGCTTATGATTTCCACGTGAAAAATCAAGATTGGGTTTAACAAGGAGGGACTTCAAGGTGAAGTTTGTTTGAACCCAAAGAAAGATGGTTTTAGAGAGAATGTTCAGATTCCATCCATCGAAGTTTTCTTGTTCCTGAATGTTTAAGAGAATTGCAACAAGCCACAATTCTTGGGAGGAAGATAAGGACTTCATGCAGCAGCAAGGTAGAGTACCTTGATTGGAGCTCGAAGGAACTAAGTCAAACATAAAAAGAAGGATTGAGATCGAGAAATTTAATGAGATTTTTCCTCACTTATTTGCTAAGTGAAGATAGAATTTTGGAGATCCAAAAGTTCCTAGTGGGGAGGTATGATCCAGAGATCAAAAATAGGCTCAAAAATGAAAGTGCTAAGAATCTCCTGAAACTTGTGTCAATTCATAATGTTCATCATCCTGATTCCAATTATGCTTGGATTTCCTCAATTCGATGTCATATGAATAAGTTATGGCATTATGGAGTTTTTGACCAACAACTAAAAGGTCAACAACAGGGTTGACTGGGCAATCTGTATAGCTGACATCATCAACTGACTATGTGGGGTATGCTCAATGGTGGACCAATTAGGTCTTGACATGTGTCATGTTCGTACAGGGTGCATTTGGCGTGTTTGGGTTGGTTGTTGAAGTTTGAGGTGGCCCAATCAGAGGCTACCACATGGCCCTCTATGATTGGTTAAAATTTTGTATAGGGCTATAAGGCCTCGACGGGGCTTAACCCCTAAACCTATAGTGTAACAAAATTCATGCCCAATCGTCACACCATTGCATAAGTTCTTAACCCATATAGGGCACGGGTTATATTTAATGTCAAATGTTTTGGCGTTTGGTAGGAGGGGTCCAGCAATGAGCCCTGGCCACTGATCATGCCACCACCATGTGTCCATAACACAGACGAAAGGGAGTGGGTTTGGCCACTTGGCCCTGGCCCTTGACCACGTTAATCACTCATACAACTGGGTGGAGTGCTTGGCAGAGAGGGTGGATAAGCCTTGACCCTTGGTTCTCGGCGACTGTTGTGACCGTTATCCAAGAGCTTAGGTGGTGGGGGAGGGAAGTTGGCCCCCATCCTCAGACACATCAACACATGTAACCATGCTGACAATAGCAGGGAGCCTAAGCTATTGGGGATGGGCAGTTGGCCCCGGTCCTTGGCCCTTGGGCGTCACGTGACCCTGATCTGACGCATAGGGGTTATTGGAAAAATTAAATAGGAAACAAATTGCACTTTTTACGACAGGAAACTCATCAGTCCCAAGCAAAATTTTTGCTTAGAGGACTGAGAAAAGGGTGAAATTGTCGCGTAGTTAGCAGGTTTTGCCAATTTGTAGGACAGATAGTAGAGCTTGGCTTGGAGAAGCATATCTTGCTCAATTTTTAACCTTTTTGAGCTCAAGAAGAGCCTAGATGGGGTTTTTTATATGTCCTAGACTTAATGGCAACCTCAGTTTTATGATTTGAGCACTTTATGATGGATCCTTTGAGGAATCAAGTCTTTTAGTGCTAGAGGAAAAGTCAAATTTGAAGCAGTATGGAGGCATATTTGAGCATGGAGAGAGTTTGGTTAGAGGTTTTCCAACCTTCCAGTTTCATCTACAACAACTATTACTTTTATAGAGTATCTCTTTTCAGTATTTTCTCAATATCTCAAGGAGAGAATCCCTTTTTAACTCTTCACTGTGGAGGAGTTGCATGTTTATGCTTTTGATTTCAGGTGGAGTACAAGGACTTATTGTGTTAAAGTCATTTTTATGTTGAAATTTTTATGACTTGCTATAGGGAATCATTTTTCTGAGTGGGAATTCTTTGCAGGAGAATGTTTCTTTGTAGCAGAAACAAGTCACTCTATTGTCAACAAGTTGTATGTACTCATTTGTTGTTGAAACCAATATAGCGGTCTAATTGTTGGAGCGGTATGGTTTCTTCTCTTCATGTTTATCATTTTGAGATACATGTGAATTTGTTTCTCTTTTAGGTTTATGTGAAAACTTAACTCACGATATTGAAGAGGTTGTGAAGCTGATTTTACCTTTAAAGACCCATTTTGTTAACTTGCAAAGTGTCAGAGTACGATCAGTTTTTGATAGGAGGAGCTTCCCTCCATTTCCATATCAAGAGATCCGAGATAAGAATAGTCCTAAAAGAACATACCTTGTGGACATCTGGATGGGTTATGTACCTTAGAGAGGTAGTGCAATATCACACATAAAGCCTCCCAACATAAAGCTCTTGAATAAGATAAGATCTTGCCTAGTTAGGCCTCAGGGACTGTGTTGGTTATAATGATGATTTTTACAGTATGGTTTATCAATTTGACTCTTCTTAATAACTCTTCAGTTTGAGATATGATGTTGTACTGGTTGTAAAATTATGAATACCTCCCTAGTTAAGAGGGAGCGTTGAGAAATATAACTAGTTTTAGTATTCATAAATGTTGTACTCATTTCAATATGTATCCTATGTAACAAACAAGAAAAAGAAAAGAAAAATATTATTATTAAAGCATGGGTTTCATGCTCATTATTTATGTTATTTTAGGTAAAAGCATGTTCTTCATGCTGCTAGGGTTTGTTAGGTCTTAATATTTATTAACATGAGTCAAAGAAGTCAACATCATGTTTATAAGACCCTTCCAGGCAATTTGTAATTGTAAAAATAGTTATTTTTGAGACTAGAATGTCTTGGAATCTACAATATTACAAATCGGACCTAGGATCCTCAAGTTGGCCTAAAGGAGGGAATTCAACCCCATGAGAAGGCTATATAAAGAGCAGTTCAACTTCATTTGGAGACACACTCACTTACAAGTTCGATCTACAAGAAGGAGTTCAATCTATAGTTGGTTAGCTACAAGAAGGAGAGAAAAGGTCAAGAAGAAGGAACAAGGATGAAATTTATTGGTTTTTGGGCTCTATCCCTCTCACACGTGTGAAATTCTAGGGTTTTTGGGTTGTAGGAAGAGGTCAAAGTTGCAGGGTTAAGTTGTTGTAGGACGAAGTGCAGAAACTAGTAGCTGGAAGGAAGGAAACTTTGTCTAGACCTCGCTAACCTTAGGAAGAGTTGTCTTGCTCTTGGAAGGTCCCAAAAAGAGGTCAAATTAGGGTTTATTTAGGAGCTACAGGGCCGAAGTTGCAGGTCAAGTAGCAGTGTTGTATCTGACATATCAAAGTTGCAGTGTGTATCAGTTTGGTGTAGATTCAAGAAGGACTTGAGGAAGCGTTGACTTGGTACTAGGAGAAGGACTTGGTATAGGGATTGGGTCTTTGTATCTCATTTGAAGCAGATTCTATGAAGAGAAGAGTTTCAGGTTTTCCCCTTCGAGGGGTTTTTCCCTGACTGAGAGCCTATATCTGTGTCCTCTTTTGTTGTTGTTGTTTATTGATATTGTTTTATGAAAAATATCTACCTAAAGAACATAAAGAAGATAACTAAGATTCACAAGAAAGTATCAAGGTTAAAGAAAATAAGATATAGTCATTCCCACTTTACATTTTATAATAGTGGGAGGGGGCATTATAGATACATTGCTACATAATTGTTCATTGATAAAAAGTTGTGAAATGGTTAAATTGTCGGCACACTGATTCATACCCCCCCGTCTGATCTTTGGTCCAACAATATATAATCCTTATTAAATTCCAAGTCTCTTCGAGGAAGCCATTATTTTTCCTAGAGTTTATTGCTTGACCTCTTGCAATATGCCAAAGTGTGTCGTATCATCTTGATTTTAGGTCATGGATGAGGGGTATCAATATTCTATGCATATGTGGATCAAGGCCAACTTGTACCTTATCCCCATTTCCTACCTTTCAAATTAACCAATTCCCATTTAAGGGGGTAGAAATGATTATGCATTTCTAAATCATAGAAGAGATTTGGGCCTTTTTAATTGGGGTTTGGATCCAATATTCAATGAAGAGGGGGTGAGACATTTATCTTTTATTGTTTATCCCAAAAGAATTTCCCTTGAATGAACCTCCACATGTTCTTTGTTATTAAAGTTTTGGAGAAAGGAAACAAGTTTTTTAGTCCCCATCTTGCTTGTCTCTTTATGATGGCTATTTTTTTTCCAAGAGACTAGAGATATTCCCTTACTCTCTTAGTCTCCTATCTAGACAAAATGGGAAGAAAATTGTTGATTTTTTTTCAAGGATGCCTTTTATCATCCAAGGAAGAGACATCCATTATACTAGGATGGGCTCAAGGATTGATTTTACTAACACTAATTGGCCACTACATGAGATCCATCATTTGTACCAGGTATTACATTTTGTTTTACCTTGTCTATGAGCCACTACTAGTCTTCCTTCATATATAGGTTTACCTTAAGGTGGAAACCTAGATACTTAAACCTTGTGTTGAAGGTAGAGGGCATGAAAAGAAAGATATGAGTGATAAAATTCTTCTCAAGTTTAGAAAGACCTTAGCTAATTACCAAAGACTTAGAATCACTGATAATTATACTCATAATTATGCAAAATAAATATATGATTTATTTTAGTTTATCCACACTACATCTTGAATCATAACCAAAAAATAAATTAATATTAGTAATTAATAATAATAATAATCTTTATTATTAATTAAATAAAATAATAATGATTAAAATATTTTATTCGAGCATCATGATAAGATTAAACAATTTGTTTAACCTCCACAATCTTATGGCTGACAATATTCTTTTTATTATTAAATTTGTTTTAGTTTATTCATAAAACTTACACTTTTAAATAGATCAATAAATTGATCAAGAATATTTTGAAGAAAACTATAAAAAATAATCTTACACCCTTATAATGATATTCTTAAAAAATGATGATACCAGGAGTAAACATTATTCTTCTATTCAGATAATTGGAGCTTCTTTAGAAAAAGTTGCGGGAGGCGCCGAAGAAACTAGGGTTTGGAACTGGGGGCAACAGAAGCGAGCTAGTAACTATGGAGGGGTAGGGAGGAGGGAGGTCCACTCCCTCCTACAGTAACATGGTTTCAAACAGAGGCAGAGAGCTGAGTCAGAACAAGCTCCAAAATTCAACGGAGAATGAGACAAAAACAACTGGTACCCAAAAGCCGGAAGGCAGCAAACCCCATGAAAAGGAAGGGACCCACGAGGAGGTTCGAAAGGAAATGAAAGCTGGAGACAGTGGTCAGAGAATGGAGGGTAGAGCTACAATGGGACCCTGCAAGCCCAAGTCTAATATTAAACCACGGGTGGTCCTAAATGATCCTGCTCTGCAGGCGCACAGAGATCACATGGCAACCTATGCGGTCATATGCAAGTTTATGGGTATTTGGCCCACAGAGAAAGCACTATACACTTGGATAAGAAACACCTAGAAACCAAAAGGAGAAATAACTATACATCTTGGGTCCAAGGGTTTTTTTTACCATGGTTTTCACGAACCTGGAGGATAAAGACAGAATTTTTGAAGGAGGACCATACTTCTATGCTGCTGCAGGCCTCTACATGCGACCTTGGATGATGAACTTTGTTCCGGAGCAAGAAACATTCACATCAGTCCCGGTATGGATTAGATTATATTCCTTACCTTTAGATTACTGGCTGTCGGAATCCTTAAAAGCTATAGGTAAAAAATTAGGACATTTTTTAAAGATATCAAAGGCAACTCTGCAAGGTAGATATACATCCTTTGCCCTCATATGTGTAGAAATGGACTTATTGGGAGCACTCCTGGATGAAGTCATCCTAGAAGTATATGACGAGGAATGGGTACAGATGGTCGACTATGAACACATCCCATTCAGATGCCGCAAATGTCATGAACATGGGCACCTCTTCAGAGAATTCCCACTCAACAAAAGAGAGGACAATCTGAAAAGCAACATCAGAAAAGACCTTGAAGGTTACACCAAAGTGGCAGGCAGGGGGGAAGGAGTGGGGAAAAAGCACCAAAAGTAACCTAGTGAGAAAAAACCACCATGTCACAACAGTTTTGAGATTTTAGAAGAAGAGGGGGAAGAAAATGGAAAGAGTAATGACCTGGAGAACATCCCAACAGAGGGAGAAAAAGAGGACAGCATGGACATCATACAGGCAGATAATGAAGTAAAGGAGGACCCACTAAGCACTATAGGACTTGGAAGGGACCAGGAGATGACCCCAAGCAAAGGAGGAACGGAGGATCAAGACCTACAGGAGATTCTTGATAGGGAGAACCTTGAACTAGAAAAGTTTCTAGAACAAGGAACCAGCAAAGGGATTGACTCTCTGCCACAAGAGGAGTTTGATAGAGTGCAACAGCTATTCCTCCGAAGGTCTCAAACAAAGGCTGCAGGATTCAAAAGGAACTATGACAGTCATGAGAATAAAGGGGTCAAACAAATGGAAAGTAAATCAGGAATCTCCATCAAAAACCCAGGAAAGAAAAGAGGAAGAAGGAGGAAGAATGATCTAATGTCAGAATGTGGGAAACTCCTGATTAATTTGGGTAAGATGAAAGATCTTACCAGTTACTCTTTCACAAACACATCATTATGAAGCTCACAACCTAGAACATTAGGGGGCTAGGCAGAAAAAGAAAGCAAAGAAATCTCAGTAACAGAATAAAAGAAGAAAAACCAGACATGGCTCAGAGAACTTCACAGCAAATGGCTCAACAACTATGAGTACTTTGAAGTCAAAGCAAATAATACAATGGGAGGAATTCTCACCGTATGGAATCGCCAAAAATTTAAGATCATAGATGCAGAGGCATCCAGAAATCACCTTTCAATGGTAATACAACCTTCAGGGGACAAAGAGTGTTACTTGATCACAAATGTCTACGGTCCTCAATTGCTAGAAGACAAACTAAAGCTCCTTACCTCTCTGGAGGAGCTAAGAGAGAGACACTCAATTATCCCCTGGATTATGGGAGGGGACTTCAACATGATCAGATCCCTCTCAGAGAAAAAAGGGGGAAGCAGAATGCTGGGACGAGACTCACTTGCCTTCTAGAACTTCTTAGACAACATGAGACTGGTGAGTATGGAAACAATAAATGGCACCTTCACATGGAATAACAGGAGAGGGGGATCTGCCCAAGTTGCATCGAAATTAGATAGATTCATAATCTCGGAGGATCTCCTTCTCTCCGGTCACACTATGACTGCTTGGATCCTTCCTTTTGGAGGCTCGGACCACTGGCTAGTCCAGTTGGAGGCTTCTTTTATTGGAACCCTGAGAAACAAACCTTTCAGGTTCAAAAATGCATGGCTCACTCACCCCAACTTCATCACTAATATTAGAAATTGGTGGGTGGAAGATATGCACACCCAGGGCACAAAAATGTTCCTCCTGCATCAGAGACTCAAGCATATCAAACGAAGGCTCAAGGAATGGAACATGAAGGAGTTTGGTAACATTTTTGAAGCCAAAAGAGAAGTGGAGAGAAAATTACAAGAAACTAATCAAATTCTCATCACGGAAGGATTCACAGAGGCAAGGAAAATACAGGCGGACTCTCTGCAGCAAGAATGGGACAATCGATGTCAGTAGGAGGAAATCTTCTGGAGACAGAAATCTAGAGTACTATGGATAAAAGAAGGGGAGAGAAACACCATATTCTTTCACAAGTCCACCATGAAACGTAGGGCTCACAATAGGATCACAAAACTCTTAGATCCGCAAGGGGAAGAGTTAAATATGCACAAGGAAATGGAATCTGTTCTGGTACAACATTTTCAAAGCATAGCAGAGGAAACCATTGCAGACAGATCTCAATTCATTAAGAGCTTCACAAAGAATATTCCAAAATTGGTGACCAGGGAAGATAACTATAATCTCAACAGGCCAGTAACAGAGGAAGAGGTCAATGAAGTAATCAAAGAGATGCACAATGGGAAAGCTCTAGGCCCGAATGGTTTCAATGTAGACTTCTTCAAAACATGCTGGGAAATCATCAAATATGACATTTTGGATGTGGTGGAGGACTCGAGAAAATCAAGAATAGTTCTTAGAGCGATTAATGAATCCTTCATAGCATTAATCCCTAAACAGGAAAAAGCCATGACACTAGAAAGATTTAGACCCATAGCGTTATGCAATGTGGTGTACAAAATCATTTCCAAAGTTATTGTTAACAGACTCAAACCTCTACTTCCATCGCTTGTGTCAGAGGAGTAGACTGGATATGTGGAAGGAAAAAGAATTCTCAACAATATCATCCAAGCTCATGAAGTGGTTCATTCCCTCAAGATCAATAAGCAAGCAGGTATGATAATACAACTGGACATAGCGAAAGCTTATGATAAGATAAGTTGGCCCTACATAAAGGAAATTCTTAAAGCTTATGGATTTGACTACAACTAGATAAAGTGGGTCATGGCCCTAGTTACCACATCAAGTTGCTCTATCCTTCTCAATGGCTCTCCTTCAAGAACCTTCAGGCCTTCAAGGGGCCTTAGGCAAGGCGATCCTCTCTCCCCATTCCTCTTCATTCTCATGATGGAAGGATTGGGCAGAATGATCAATACAGCCAAGGAGGAAGGAAGAATCAAGGGGCTAAAACTCACTCAAAATGGGGACACATTGACTCATCAACAATTTGTGGATGATACTATGCTGCAGGGTGCACCCACTGTCAAGGAAGCCAAAGCCTTCAAACAAATCCTGCAGGATTTTGCAAAGGCTGCTGGCACAGAGGTAAGCCTCACAAAATCAAAAGTTTTCTTTTTCAATACGGATATTTCCATCCAAAGACATCTCACTAGAATTCTTGGATTTCAAAGAGAGAATCTTCCCTCTAAATATCTGGGAATGCCTCTCACTGACAAACCCCTGAATAAGGAAGTTTGGGAGTCAGTTACAAATAAACTGAAGGACAAAGTCAATAACTGGACTAGCAGATCTTTGAATTTAGTAGGAAGACTAACTCTTACAAAGGTTGTTCTACAAACCATTCCAGTTTTCATGTTCTCAGCCCTTCCTGTCCCAAAAGGAGTTTTACAGCAGATCAGGAATACTCAAAGAAACTTTCTTTGGGGTCAAGAGGAAGAGAAAAAGAAATTGGCCCTGGTAGCATGGGACAAGCTCTGCAAACCCAAAACCCATGGTGGTTTAGGTCTCCATGACCCGGATACCCTAAGCAAAGTCTTGGGGGCAAAACTTTGGTGGAGATGGCTAAAGGAAACTAACAATCCATGGACCAAGCTATGGAAACAAAAGTATGCAATGGATTGGTAGGAAAAGGACCACATTCGGATGATAGGGCACATCAGGGGATCTCATATTTGGAACAAGGTTTGGGAGAACAGAGCCTTAGTTCAGAATCATAGTTTTTGGGAGATAAGAAATGGGAATCTTGCCTCGTTCTAGGAGGAAAACTGGTAGCAGGAACAAAATCTCTACAGAGAAGGTCTAGACATCATCAAAAGTGATACCTTTAACAAATGACTAAAAAGGGTAAGTGACTTTTGGGATCAGTCAAGAGAGGAAGGGAAGTGGAGAATTTGGAAGGTATCGGAATAGAGTGCAGAGACCCCCTTGAAAGCCCAAGCTAAAGTTCTTGAAGAGATTCCGGAAAAGAGGCAAATTTTATCATCAACCTCGAATGATCTACTAAGGTGGGGTAGAAACAATGACGGTAACTTCAACCTCAAAGAAGCCAAAAGAATAGTCACCGGATTTGACCATCCAAATCCTGGCAAGACTTGGAAAAACCTTTGGAGAAACCCACAATGGATGAAGATCAAACTGTTCATGTGGCTAGTTCAGCATAAAAAGATTCTGACCTGGGAAAATCTTAGAAAAAGAGGTTTTGCAAGTCCTTCTAAATGCCATTTATGTGGGCTGCAGGAGGAGACCATGGATCACCTACTTAACCTTTGCGCGTTCACCTCCTCCATATGGAATTGGGTAGACTCTATCTTCAACCAAACTGTCAAGAGTGAAGATCACATTACTGTAACTCTAAAGAATTGGAGGAAAGACTTCTCGGATAATGAGATAGTCAATGCAGCCTGGACACTGATTCCAGGTTTTTTGAGCTGGGATGTGTGGAAAGAATGCAACAACAGGATCTTCAAAGATAAATCTGGTTCAACTCAAGGCATCATGGCTCAGATCTTTAAACATCTCAAAGAAATAATGTCTTTCTAAAGCAACCTCCTGAGAAACCCCCTGGTCAAAGGGACACTCACATCCTGGAACAGTTGGGACTTCAGTCTTATAGCCCTTTGGGCTCCAAAAAGATAGCTAGGTATAGATCAGATGGCAAGGCTTTCTAGCAACGCCCTCCTCATGGCTTCCTGAAACTCAACACAGATGGAGCCTCTAAAGGGAACCTAGGGGATGTTGGGTACAGAGGAGTCATTAGGGATGCCGAGGGCAATATCAAAGTCATTTTTCACAGTCATTTGGGGAGGGCCACCAACAATATGGTAGAACTCATGGCCATTGAGCAGGGCTTAGAAATCCTGATGAACTATGATTTACATAACACAATCATAGAGGCAGACTCAAAATTAACGATTAATTCGGTCAAAAGGATAAGCAATGGCACAACACCAAACAAAGTTTCAAATCATTGGAGACTTTCACAAGTATTTCATCGAGTTCAATCTCACCTCAGAACACTTAGAACTCTGAGCTTTGTTCACGTACGCAGAGATGCCAACAGAGTGGCGGACATGCTAGCTAATGAAGGGGTGATTTGCACAAAAGAAAACAAGTGCTGCTTGTGGGAGTTTGTTCAGGCGGGACAACTGCGCGAGGATTGCAGCACTCTGGTGCACAAAGACAGGGAGCTTTATCATCACTCCAAGGGGAAACAACCAGCAAAAAACTAAGATGATGGATGTCAAGGGTTTAATTAACAGGCAGCCCAAGTTCTGGATCTGGCAGAGGAATGGAAGGCAGAGGAGGAAGAGCGCTAAACCAGAAAGTGGATCTAACGCTTCACTACAGAAAAGGGGGTTTTGCAGTAGTTACCAGAGTTATCGGGCGTCCGATTGTACCAAAAGTGGTTTTACCGAAAAGTCTCCGATGCCACAAATGGAGTTACACGTGGCTCTAGGAAGAAAGATAATACTGCCTTCATCGGGCGAGTATCCCTTGCTCTTCTCTTCAGTCTGATATCCTTTCCAGCTGTCGGATCAGGTAGCAACAGATCTAGGGCTGAGGTCTGTCAAGATTGTGGTTGGTGGGACCGGGATGGTTTTGCTACAGTTTCCCTGGTTATCGGGCGTCCGCTTTACCATAAATGGGTTTTCGGAAAAGCTTCCGATGCCACTGATCATGTAACACGTGGCTCCATTTAGTTTATGAATACTGCCCTCATCAGGCGGGTATTCCTAGTGCTTTTTGTTTGCCCGATATCCCTCTCAGTCGTTGGATATTGTGGATGCAGATCGATGGCTCAAATTTGTCATGCATGTTTTTCAACTTTAGGTCAGCTTGTGGATCTCTTTATCACTTTTGGGTCCGCTCTTTGGCTTTGTTGGCTGTATGGTTTTGTGGGCCCTTAGCCGCGTTCTTGAGCTTGAGGCTCAGTTCCCAAACTTTTGGTGTTTGTCAAGTCTTTAATAGCCTGTATATTATGTATCCTCTTATTTCTTTTGAATAGAAGGTCTGATTCTTTCTTGAGCAAAAAAAAGATATTCTTAAAAATGATAAATTCTATTGTGAATAATAAATCCTTAAAACCTAATTTTTATAACCATTATCTTTGATAATCGCTAAATCTTATTATTTTAACGTCGAACCTCTAACACACATAATTTTTCACACAACCAACCTCCTATCACAATTGACCACAAACATTTCAAAGAGAAAAATGCGTCAGTAATTAAAATCAAGGAAAACTAGGATTCCAAAGTTCTGTGAAATTTCAACAATTCCACACTAAATTGATGACATAACAATGAATTATGTGCATTAAAGTGTTTGGTATATGCAATATGAATCTCAATATTAACAAAGTTTTATTATTTGATGTTAGCAAGTTAGATCAGATGTTTAACAACCCAATCTAGAAATGTTATTATTTAAGAAAATGCGCATTCAATGAGTCTTTGAAGTTCAATACAACAGGGTGTAAGAAGATTAAGGCTGGTTGTAACTAATCATGGGGTTTTCTACACATTTATGAATGAATGGGAAAGTAACTTTACATGATTAATTTCAATCAAATTGACTGAGTAAATTTTTAAATTGTGGATTTCATAGTAATGGATGTTAATGAAATTTGAAAATATTGGAAAGAATTCTAAATTTTTACTAGTAAGCATGCTAAAAATGTTTACTAATTTAAAGATATTGAAGAAATTTAATATGCACTTTTATTTATTGTTATAATTCAAAATCATTGTTCATAAGAGAGTCCCAATATATTAGCAATAGTGATGTTTGTTTTACAAGAGATAAAAAGAATAGATATATTCGCCTTTTAAGCAATGAGAAAGAACATAGGCAAAGTTTTTTAATGTTTAAAATTCTTGTTTTGAAAATAGTTATCCATCACATAAATTATTGTTATAAGGACCATTCAGAATCTAGTTTTATATTTATTTCATCTATGTTATTGTGTTTTCATTTGAAGAATCTAGGGTAAATAGGCTAATAAGATTCTTCTGACGATGATAATTATTTGTTATGTATTTTTTTCTTATTAACATAATCTTCTCTTATTATTATTATAGTGTGTTTTCTTACCTCATCAAATGGTTACCAAAACAAAAGAGACAAGAACACAAGATGTTGGCTCTCTGCCAGGGCTAAAACCTCTCACTCTTTGAGAGGAAAACGCACACAAACTCTTCTTATAGAGATTCTGATTGACGAATACCAAGACCAATACCCTTGACCTATTAGCCTCTTCGAGATCAAGACACACATCCTTTTGACAGTCACTCTTCTTTCGATTCGACCTTCTTCTTCAAATCTTTCATCATCACTGTCATCATGTAGTTAGACTGTAACACTCCTCTTCCTTTAGCAGCAAAACCGAACCCTTATTTCTGATATAGTACTGAGACCTCATATTACAAAGGGTTGGTCACATATTTGTGCTTCTCTTCCTAAGTCCTTCTTCACTATATATATCAAATTTCCATGGCACAATATTGAGCTGCAACTTCTTAATGATGGGAACTGTGACTTCTACAAGGACACTGAACTGTGGTCTATACCGAGACCATTCTTCCTTGTTGCCACCGTGATCATAAGAGGGATTTGAATTCCCTTGTTGTTGATTGACTATAGAGGGGTCCCTGTTGTCCCTTCTCCATCTGAGTCTCTTCTTGAGATGCATATAAACTTTGCCTCAGACATCCGAGCTTACTGTTCTGTGAGATCTCAGAGAAGAGCGAAGTCTGAACTATGATTTGTCATCAAACTTATCATTGTAATGTCCACCGAAATTACAGAAGAAATTTGAACTGTCTTCTCCACCGAAAGACCCAGACATGCGAAGTTCATTCACTGTGATTACCCATCTGAAAATTGCAGAGGTATCGAATGCTTTTTGTTGTCCTTATGCGAAAATATTAGCTAGTATTTATAGTAATTTGTCCTCCATAAATGAGCTAACATGTCCATCCGAATAGGTGTGTCTATTTGAGGTGAGCCGACATGAATGTTCCATACAGTTTTGCAAGCCGACTTCAAGAGAGTATTGTGCTTGTCTTTTTTGAGGGCTATTTAGACATAAACATAGACTCTTATACATTTTACATATGCTCAAGAAGAGATCTTCATACATGACATTGACTCTTTGACTCAATAATAAATCCTAAGGCTCTCAATGGGAGCCACTAACAAATAAAACTTCTTGCTCATGAAACCCATGAAGCAAGGTATTACAAAAATAATTTTATTTCTTTTATTTCACCATTTGCAAAGGTCATAATTACATGTCACTATGAAAACCGAACCTAGTTACATTTTACAACATTTTCACTTTATTATTTGATGAAATAGTGTACATCATCTGGGAAAGGACTAATGATTATGAGTATTTCAGAGGCACAATTAAGATGGAACTCTAACTCTTGAAGAAATAAAATACATATTAGAATGGGTTCATTTAAAATAGTATACCCTTAGTATATGTATGATTAACATATGTGAAATTTATTGACAAAATTCAAGAGTATTTGGAGGCCCTTCAACTATAGTTTCATGAGAGTTAAGAAGACATTTCAAGGGGTTGTGTTAATCTTGAAAGGTCAAAACTATGGAGAGTTACCAAGTTTTGTTTTTCCTTTATCCTAAACATTCAAGATATACAAATATTTATTTGTGTAGACTTGAGATATATAGATATTTGTATTGTGACAAACCATTAGCAAACACTTAGCCCTAGTTGAATGGTTTTCCCCTTGTGGTTAAGACTTATGATGTTACATTAGTGGAACTTAATATGTTTGGAGCTCAAATTTTCAAAATTCACTTGGAATAAGAAAATTAAATGTTACTTGTTACTTATTGTTTACAATTTCAATATGTTGAGATGTTTACAACTTCTAGATTGTACACCTTAACATGTTTTTGCATGGCCTGATATTGCAACATTGAGGAAATTTTTTCGAGTTTTTTTAGAGGTTATTATAGGTGTTTTTATGCGTATTTTGTCCATGATTTTATGTTCATTGTAATCTAATATTGGTTAAGGACCTAGATAAAAAGGTTAACTAATGATGATGAACAAAGAGGTGTCGCTCTAAGTTAGGTTGTTTTTTTTGGTTGAGAATTTTAGGGGTATGCGTAGTGAGCAAATACTAAGCACCATGTAGTAAGCCAATAATTGGCTCTCTGCTTTTACATCTTGTCCCTTGGATGTGAATAAAATGATACCCAATGGATAAGATGAAAAACCAATAAAACTAATGATTGACTTATTGTATGGTGCTTAATGTTTTCCATGTATAGTTTCTACAAATATGCCATGACGTCTCTTCTCTTTAATATTCTATTAGTATTGCTTTCATTTACTAGGTTATGCACAAGGGCTTTACCTTTTTTATGAATATCATGTTCATTCATTCATAAATATATTGTAAGTACTTTAGGGGAGGGAAAGATGTGGGGTAGTGGAGTTTATATGCATTGAAGCATTGAAAAAGAAATATTCCATAAAAATAAGAGATATATAGTAAAAAATTGAAGTTGTTTTTATTTAAAAAATGTACTAGGAAATTGTTTATTAAAAAAAATGAAATATTTTTCTTAACGAAATTAAAGATATTATTTAGTATCTCACTATCACAGAATTAACTAAAAATGCTAGAAAATTTTCATTAACTAAAAACTCTAGAAAACTTTCAACTCTTCAAAAGATAAATATAAATACATAAACTAATAATATTTTTATAATTTTTTTGGATCACTTTAAATACATAAATTATAGGAGTTGTCTTTAGTGTGACTTTTTGGAGTTTCCGGCAGAAACATTTGTGGTGAAATCTCTATTTGTGTTGTTTAAACAGCGTTTTTAACTGTATACATAGATTCAGCACCTTGAAAAACCCCTAAGGCACTTCTATTGTACAGGGGTTACCATCAAACTTGTGATTTCAATAAACTCCTGCCCTATTTTAGAGAAATTAGACCCGAAAAAATTCCAAAAAGTCACACTAGAAACAACTCATAAATTATACAATATTTTTACAAGTTTTTTGGATCACTTAAATGGCGGCTTGTTTGTTCTAGTTTAATAATGCCTTTGTGGCTTTCTCAACTTCAATATATATATATCTACAATATTATCCCATAGATCTTTCTGGTTGATCTTTTTGATCTTTCTAGTTGCTTGGCTTAATCTGTAGCTTACTTGAGTTTGATAACCTCCACTACCTTTTGATAATTTCAATATATATTAAATAGTAAATACTATTTATGTTAAGTGGATTTGTGGCTTGTTTGATCATGTTCAATAATTTTTTTATTATGTTAATTTTTTATGGAAGTGTTTATTGAGGCTAAGGAATTGTCTCAACTGTCAAAAGTGGTGCAATTTTTTTTCTCAAATTTTACATTAATAATGCTTAAATCATGTTTGTAAGATGGAAATGAATTCAGCACCATCAAAAACCTCTAAAACACCCAAAACTTTAAAATTTAATAACTGTAATTTAAATTTACCAAAATCCCTAACCAAACTCTTACCAGAATTTTCATAATTTTCAAAGGAAAAAAAGCAATTTGATTAAACTATGGCATTTCGGATTTGTCTGTCTCGTTCGATAATGTCTTCCTTAGCCGTTGACTTGATTGCCACCGTATGTTATTCATCTATCATGATTATATATCTCGTGTTTAATGCTAACTGTTTAGTCTGACAAATTTATATTTGACAATATTGCTTCCACCGACTGAACTTTGCTCGTCTCAGTACCATCATAATATTTCATAACAATGAATAAACTATGGTCATAAAGAATTTATTTGACAATATTGCTTCTACCCACTGGATTAAATGTTGCTGGTGTCAGTACCATTACAATTTTTTATCACAATGAATAAAATAATACTGTTACTGTCGAGCCAGAGATTAAATTGGTGTAAGAGATTTTTTTGTTTGTAAGACAAGAAACCCACTTCTGCCGCAAGGATTTGACTACTAAATTTATAAAAACATACATATTCTACTTCTCTGATTTTAAACCAATAACTTTTAAAAAACACATATTTTTAACTATCAAACATTTAAAAAAATATTAAATATGTGATTATTATGTCTCGGAGGGACTGTTACAAACAGTTCTGCATGGAAATAGAAAGTAAATATGTGATTGTTATCTCTCAGAGCAACTGTTACAAACAGTTCTGCACGCAAATTGAACAAGTGGGTAAAATGGGGCAGGCCAGTGGGTGCAATTTGCAGGCTACGTCAACTTTCCTTTGGGTAAAAAATGCGCACTAACCTTTCCACTGGGGCCGTTTATTTGATTGATCGATGCGTGAGGGAATTCACGTGGACGATGCGCGTGGAGTGAGATTCGATATTCTGACCAATGGGTCCAAGGGCTTTCAGAATCATCATTGTAGTGCGTTGACGGTGAAGGAGAAAAGAAAAAATTGAACAGGCCGGTCCCTTTCCGGGGCTCCACAGATACGGTGGTGTTTAACCCGCCCCAGCGGTTTAATTTCTGTGGGTCAGGCCTCCGATTTGCTGCGACCTCCAAACAGCAACCCAACCCGTCTCATTACTCTGGTGTGGGGTCGTGCCTAGACTCCAATCAATTTTTTTTTTCTAACTTCACAATATTTGAGGTTATTTTGTTTAAAGGTTTTGGTGTATGCTGTATAAATCAAATCAGATTATTTGTTTTTGATGAGTTGTAAAAAGTTAGATTTTTTATTTTTATCTATATTTTGTTTAAAGGTTTTGATGTATAAATCAACTCAGACTATTTGTAATGATCTTCTCTGATGAGTTGTAAAAGGGTAGATTTTTTATTTTTATCTGTATTTTGTTTAAAAGTTTTGATTTATAAATCAAATCAAATCAAATTATTTGTAATGATCTTTTCTGATGAGTTGTAAAAGGGTAGATTTTTTATTTTTATCTATATGATTGCTTTGAGTAAAGAAGACAAACTCTTATCTAAGTAAAATCACTTAAAATTATAATATAGGACCAAAACACACTTTCGACTAATCACTAGTATCCACTATGTACTTAGTCTCTGATTTTACCATAAAAATTTTAAAGAGGATAATATCATATCTAAAAGTACATCTCTTTGAGCTCCATACATGCAGAAGTTTAGATACTAAACCTTATATGATATAACTTTGTGGATTTATGATTTTTTATTCATTATAATTTAAAGCAACATTTTAGCTAGAGACTAAATTAATACTTGAGAATTTTGTTTTTGAGATAAGGAATTTCCATTTTAAATTGTTAAAATAATCTTTATATTATTTTCTACATTGATACATTCACCTTGTCATTATTAGTTGTTAAGACAAAACCTATTCTAGGGCTAAACTTTTTGTTCTGCTTGAATGTTCCATACCACTCAAGAAGCCTAGTTGCTACATGCATTGTTGTGACTTCACTAGTTGGGCATGACCATCAATTGCTCATATCACTCACATTATGCTTAATCAACATGTCAACCAATGGTGCAAAATATCAAAGTGCTCATTTCATCATAAACAATGCTACAACATGACCACTTGACTATAGGGAGCTTATTGTTGCTTCCCCAAGCTAGGGATACTTGTACAACAACTAGCCAACTTGCAATCATGATGCCATGGACAACACACACAATCTATCATAGTACCAAGCCACACCATCCTCCATTGGCATATCATTTGTCACATCCTTGTCCTCCTAGCATACACACTAGTACACCATCATAACCATCTCAAAATCATCTTGTCACTTAGATAACCAAAATATATGGACTCACCATACAACTTGCCAAATGTGCTTAGTGCACCCTCCATCACAAGGTTTTCAATAACACCTCAAGTCAGTTTATTGGATAGCCTTTATATTTTATTATTATACCACAACCTCTATATTTTATGATTATCCCGCAAGCTCATGCATTTTGACCGAAAACTCATGCATTGATTTGTTGTTGCATTGTTTTAGGGTTTATGCATTTGCTTGGTGAGCTAAACTCTGCATTTTCTGTGAAGAATATCAAATTTAATGTTGAATTTACTTTTTTAATAAGGAAGATGAAACATCTCTACCTTGTTTGTATACTACAAACAAACAATCACAGTGAGTGAGCTAAGTTTTACTTTTTCATTAAGAATATTAACCCACTTTGCTTTTTTTAGTTAAGAATATTAAGGGTGAACTCTCTGTGTTAAGAGACCACAAACATATTTGGTAAGTTACTTTATCATTAAATACATTTGGTTGATGAGCTAGGTTGACTAGAGGCATCTAGTTAATGAGCTATATTGGATTTTACTATTTTATAAAGAACATAAAACTTTACTCTACTTTGTTAGATAAAACCTCTCTCCTTTGGTATTAAACCAAAGATTCATGTATTTAGTAAAATTTTCAATTTATCATTGCTCTATTTAAGTATTTTTCTTTGTTAAAAATTTGAATATAAATGATTTATGTAATAAATATTTTAAAAAAATAATTTTTCAATTTAATTATTTTTATATTATTATTTTTACATAAATAATATTAAATTATATATATAATTTTTTTATTAAAATAATTTAAAATTTAATATGATATAATTATTCATCATATTATTATTATAATTATTATAAAAATAAAATCATTAAAAAGATACCTTCACAGGCATAAAATTTTTAACCAATCAAAATATTTCCATCCAGACAACCTCCATATTCATCGGCATAAAGATAAAGATGATGCTGAATACTATTTCTGAACCAATCAAGATATTAGTTTTGTAATACCAAAATAAATGTTACCAGCTAAAAGATAAATAGACTTCAAAACCATAAAACTAAATCAAAACAATACAAAATATACCATTTAGCTGGCATTTACAAAAGTTGTTGGTAAATAGTATTGATGAACCAATCAAAAAGTTAGACATGCCTCACCGGGAATAAATGTAAGCCATTAAAGTTAGAATAGACTAAGAGACCATAAAACTAAATCAAAATCATATAAAATGCATGGGCTAGCTCGCCCCATTACACACTATCATATCAACAAATAGTAAAAAGGGGGATGGGTCTCTATCATTAGAGGTTGGCACTCATGAAGCCCCTTGTTTGATTGCCCAATCACTTAGATAACATGGAGATCAAGTAACTTGTTAGGCCATGTCCCCAGAGGTGCACTGAATGGTGGTTGAAAAGTTACCTACTTTGGTATACATTTTAACTTGATCTTGATTAAGCCCCCACATAAAAGACAATAGGCAATGGGATAAATTTGTTATTGTGGTGTGGGAACTTTTGGGGTGGTGAGTATAGTAACACAAGTATGGTTGGTACAATGTAAATGGTTAAAAACACCAAATATTCCATGCAAGAAGACAACTATATGATCCAGTTTGCACTCACTACCCAACGTCATCTCATCTAAGTGTTCTTGTTATGTTATGTCATGTCATGTCACGAGAAAAAACCTCTTCCCACTAGATATGTATTCTCCACCAAACTTTCACTGCCATGGTTTATCATTAGTTTTGACTTTTCTAGATATCCACGTCAATGACTTAGAGGACTTCAAGATTGGCAAAATTTTAAAAAATAAAATAATGATTCTCCACTTTTGTGGGTGCAAGATTGGCAAAATTTTAAAAAATAAAATAATGATTCTCCACTTTTTTGGGTGCCTCCACTACTTTGGGATGGAAATGTCATTTACTTTTGGAACCCCCCCAAAAAGTTTCACTAAATTAGTGGCGTTTGTCCGGGCATAGATTTTGGAGGAGAAAAGGGAATGTCATGGAGTTGGGCGAGACTGAGAGTTTTGGTCGAAATGATGGCGGCACGTAGCAGGCGTCAGGTGCTTGTGACGGCCTTCACGAGCGCCTAAGCACGTGGAGTGCGTGCACTGAGACTGTAAAAAATAATAAAAAATAAAATTCCTCGCGGCCCCTTTGGTTGGATAGGAGGGGACCAGCGCAGCGCCCGCTGCCGCGTTCAGTGCCATGCCTCCTGTCCTTTCCTGTCCAGACCCGCCAAGCGGGACGAGACAAACGCGGCGACCGTCCAATCCAGCCCCGGGCGAGAAGCTCGTGACCTCCGCTTTGACACCATTCTCGGCTTTGACCCGCCTCTGTCACTCACGATTTGCAATTTGGAAAGAGGGGCCACCTGTCATTTTGATGGCCACTGCAGCATTTAGCATGTTCTTCAATGAATGCCTGTGACAGTCAATTTGGCTCTCAGATTCCAGAGCTCATCAATCACTTCACTTCAATACAAGTAAACGTTTGCTTTCACATTCTCTAGCCCACTCTTCTTTTTAGAAGGTGTGTAGAAGTTTCTTTGTTTCTGGAGTAATATCAATTTGCAGAGTCAAACACTGATATATATATATATATATATATATGTTTTACGTTTATTAGTAGTATAATTTAGGTTGATGTCTCATCCTAATTTTTAAATCATTTTTACAGTGTTTTTAGGTTTTGAATAAATTTAAAAGATTTTTTATTTTATAATTTTTTGAAAGAAAATTTCATCAAATTCAAATCTGTATTTAAAATTTATTGATATTTTGATTTTTTCCAAAATATATTATTATTTAATTTAAAAAATAAACATATTATTAATTTTATGTTATAATATTAAAATTATTTTTGATCATGGATAAATAAAAAATATTTTAGAATATAAATTTTATTTATGAATTTTTTTTAAAGAAAAAGAAAATACTGGTTTGTATTAATGTACTAATAGAAATGTCATAATTTTCCATTACATTATGTAATGCCAAAACTCAAAAGAATGTGTTTCTACATATATTTCCCGGAAATGGCATAATTTAAAAACAATCTATCTAGAGTGTAAATAAAAATCTATAGCCAAAACAGAAAATAGTATCCATGGTTGGAAATATCTCATATACAAAATAACAAAGATGAAACATATCCACTATATAAACACAAAGATGCTTGACCATCATAAATTATGAAGTCCAGATCAGCTCAGTGGAAGCTCAATGGAGTGCTCAACCATAAGAGTCATGCTAGCAGAAACAGAGAGTCCCTTCTTAGACATGGCATCAACAATGGTATTTTTTTCTCATGGTATTTTTATTTATGAACTTAAAAATGAAATTTAAAAGTAAACTAGTTTTAAAACATTAAAATTAAAATAAAAAATATAATTTTGCAATTTTAACTAAATAAAATAATTAAAAAAAACCACTTTTATAACCTGGGTAATAAAATTGACATTATTATATGTTAACTCATGATTTGATCATTTTTAATTAAAATGTTCTTTAAACTTAAAAACAACATCATTGTTATCATTATCATTATAATCAATTTCTCATAGAATAACTCTTTATCTTTAAATGGCTCGTTCGACTTATGAGGACACTCTAACACGTGAAAGAGTCAAGGAGATTTGACCCAGTGACCTCCATTAGCGAAATGTTTTAGCGATGAGAATTAAACCAATTGAATCCTAAGAATTTCTCAATTCTATATTATTTTAACAACTTTTCTAATTATTTATAAATTCATATTATTTTTTTGTTTATCTTTTATGTTATTAGCTTTATATTAAATAATATCTTTTTATAGTGTATAAAAAAATATATACACAAAAGTAAAAAATAATACATAACTAATTTAACTCTTTATTGCTCACATTAACTACAATAAATACCATGAAAATATAATTTAAATTAATAAGTAAACAAAATAATATTTCTAAAATACTAAATATCATATTATAATAATTTAAAAATACAACTTTTAAAAGTAAAAACAATTTACACAACTGAAAAACCATCCCTACATAAACCATCAATACAAAATCACCTTTCTCCAAACAAACAAAAGTATTAATACATTTAATCTTAATAATATTACAAAATCACCTTTCTACAAACAAACACAAGTATTAATACATTTAATCTTAATAATATTACAAAAATACATTGAATTACATACACCTTTTCTTTTAAATATAGTTTCCCAGGTTCTGCTAACAAAAATAGAAATTTGGATTCCCTTCGAAAGACCTAAAATGATTTTTAATATTTTAAAGTATTCTAATCATTTTAAAGTATTCTAATCCGCTTATAAATATTTTTAATATTAGAAAGTATTCTAATAAGCTTTTCAAATTTATAAAATTTGAAATTTATTTTATTAATTTTTTTCCCTAGGCTTTACAACTCATTAACCTATAATATTAAAGAATTATAAAAAAAATTGCATTTCAATACTTCAACTCATTAACGTGTATTATTAAAGAATTAAAAAAAAATTGCTCATAAATACTTTAAACATTTTCAATATTTTCCAAACAATTTCAATATTCTTCTTCCATTAATACAATGTTAAAACATTTTATTTTGATTTAAATTACAAATCAATATAATAATTAAAAAATACCTTATTAAAATCATTTTTAAAATATTTTAGTAAATTATATCTAAAAAATAAAAAATATACAATGTTAAAACATTTTATTTTGATTTAAATTACAAATCAATATAATAATTAAAAAATACCTTATTAAAATCTTTTTTAAAATATTTTAGTAAATTATATCTAAAAAAATAAAAAATATATATATTTATATTTAAAAAAATATATATTAAATTTTTTTTTTAATAAAAATTATTTTTTTTAAAGGAAAGAATGAGAATGAAGAGCAATATAACAATATTTAAAAATTATTTTTTTTAAAGGAAAGAATGAGAATGAAGAGCAATATAACAATATTCATATTAAGCCGGTAGTTATTACAAAGTTATTTTTATTAAAAACTTATAAATAATATTATTTTTGTTTAAAAGCTCACTATCATGTTAGTCACAAAAAATTAAACATAAATAAAGAAAATAACAATTATTTTACTCAAAATAAACTTACTTAATAAATCTATATTTAAAATTACTTATTTATTTTAAATATTTTATTAATACAATTTTAAGTTCTCCATACTTTAATGTATACCCTAACATCATTTGGTAATAAATTTAAATTTTAATAATTTTAACATAAATTCAATTTTGATATATTAGGAGTGTAATTATGTCTGATCATGATTTAATTTAAAGTTAAATCGACTCGTGATTCACAAAATAAAACATTCCATATAAAGTTGATGTTACAGACATTTATTTGAAAACGCATAGTTTTAGCAATTATACCCACGATAAACGAAAGATGTGACAAGATTACTTCTACCAAGCTGTAAAGTACATTTGCTTTGTCTCAATGCAATTATGATGGTATAACGTTTAATGAAAATGAATAAACTATTCCCTTGTGACTTGCGTGATAAGTAATTGAATCTCTGATTGTTTACCTCTGTGATTACAAATTCCACCCATGAATGGTAAAAGTGGGTGAACTGGGCAGGCTACGTCAGGGCCGTGCCAACTTTCCTGGATTGCCCCCATCTTTCCTGTTTAGGTCAAAAAATCCCATACCAACTTTTGCACCGGGGGGCCTGTAACTCTGTTAGATAAAATTTAAATGTGTGAGATTTCACGTGGAGGATACGCGCGCGGAGCGAGATTCGATAGCTTTCAGAATCATCATGCAGTGCACTGACGGTAACAGAGATTAGAAAAATTAAATGAAAAGGCCGGTCCGTCGCAGGGGCTCCACACATGCGCTGGTGCGCTTCGCTTCCTCGTTCGATTCCCCATCGTTTCTTGACTCGTCAAACCCTGCAGCCCAAAAATTATGATATAAGTGCAGCTCCAACTGCCCCAGCTTCTTTATTTTCGTCGGCCAGACCTCGAAAGAAACGTCCACCCCTTTGCCTTTGGTGGAATTCGAACTCTAGACCTCGTGGTGTAACTCGTGAGATTCACGTTTTTGTAGCACATAACTTGCTCTGCATCTGTCATCTTGAAATGCCTTTGGTTCGATTCGATCTCTAGACCTCATGCTGTAACTCGTTAGATTCAGGGTTTTGTAGCACAGAGCATTGCTTTCCATCTTTGATCTTGTTTTGCTATGGCGCCGTTAGTGCCAGATGAATTCGATAGCTCTTCTTCTTCCTCTGATGGCGGGGAAGAGATTGTAAGTTTCAGGGGCCATGAAACCCAAGCATGGCGGTCCAGGAAACGGACCTACGGCCTTGTTTCGCAAGAAGTCGGTAGCCTGCACAGAGGAAGTAGGAAGAGGCTGCTGGATGAAAATCTGTCCCTCTTACGCTCCCTTACAAACTCCTGTGCGGTATGTATGAATTAGCGCAGCTCTGAAGATTGTCACAGGGTTTCAATTTTACAGTAGGTTCGAAAAATTTCACCATGTTTTAGATTTCTTGAATAAATTCATCTTCTTGATTGTGTGATTTGTAGATATTGAATTCATGATTAAAGATTTTATTTATTGATCATTTTTTTTTTGTAAATTCGACAAATTAAACTGGATTGCTATGATAATCATCGGTTCTTATCTTATGATTATGAATTTAATCTTATGTCTCAGATCAAAATGACCTAATCGTTTTAACTTTATTTATAAAATCGACAAAAATGGGAAACTTTCTTTATAATCTTTTTAACCCTGTTATAAATTTCCTTAAAATCCGAAATATTAAACTTATTGTAATGCAGAGCAATCTTGGATTCAATCTTGTGTCACAGATCCGGAAAAATTGCATAATCTTGGATGCCCTAAAGTACATCGAAGAGCTGAAGCGGCGGGTCAATGAATTGAACAGAGATCTCGTCGCAGAGCTAGAGGTCCAACCAGGGGAAAACGCTGGCCGAGAAGACTTGGATATCGATTCAGTGCCCGCGCTGCCCACGGTGAGCATTGGCCACTGAATTTCTCTGTTTCATTTTTGGCGATTTGAACCTTTGATCTGAAAATAAAATTGTTGAGCACCAGGTGACCGTGGCGAACGAAGAGAGGACGAGGGGTCTGCAGATCCATGTGGCCTGCCAGAAGTGGCCCGGCTTGCTCGTTGCGATCCTGGAGGCTGTGGAAGTGCTGGGCCTCAATGTGCTGCAAGCTCGCGTCTCCTGCAAAGATTACTTCATGTTTGATGCATTGAGCGGAGAGGTGATAAAATTAGTACTTTGGTTTCTTTGTGCACAATAACATAAATCTACATATAATCTGCATTGCTTTGAATGTTAAAGAGACTTGAACTCGGTATCTCTGAACGAATGCGTTGCAGGACAAGCAAGGCAGGACTATGGATCCCAATCTTGTGAAAGCGACGCTTCTGCAAGTAATTGACAAGATGAACCCAGAAAACGGAGCTTGCTCTCCCAGCAGCGATGTCACTGAGTAAGGAAGAAGTCTGCAAGCTCAGCAGGTATAGGATCGTCCTAATGTGGAATCCCACTACTATTGTCCTTATTAGTGTATATATATGGTAAGTCTATCGGCGGAAGTTTACTGCAACTAGTTCAGATTCAATTCTCATGCTTTCAGTATGATACTAGCGGAAGCTATCATTATAACTAGCCCAAATTCAGTACTATTGTCATCATATTCAGTAAGATTTTCATTACCTTACCCCAGCTGGTCCAGATATAAGACTATCTGAAAATGGCTGGCCAGTATGGAGTTTCAAGTTGGGTTTCTGCAAATCTACAAAGATGGGGCAAGTTTTGTATATGATGAAAAGGGCACCCAAGGTATTTTATACTAAGGTTCGATATACAGAAGCAAAAAAGAGAACTGCAATGCCACATAGCGTCACTGGCCTGTCCAGTGGCTGTCAGATTTCTTTTCTCCTTTCTGTTCTGGACATTCGTATGGTGTTTATATGTCATCTAATGTAGTAAAGCTTAGATTTGGTCTATGCACATGTTTAGACCTGCAAAACAGTTCTATTCCTGTGCATCGATCCATCTATTTACAGGATCAAGAATTTCCTGAATGCTGAACAATATCTATGATTTTTTTAAGATAATATTCAACCTGTCAGGCTTGTTTTTGAGTTGTTGGATGCTCAATCTTTTTAATGAAGGGATAATGTGCTTTCCTTTTTTGGGTTGTGTGGTATTTTGGGCAAATTCCATCAATTTTTTGGAAAACTTTAAGCAACATGGAAGCTTCCGGCAATCACGGCAAGGTGGGAACCAATTCGATGCGGTAGTTTGCATTCTTAATACTCTCCGAATAAAAACATTTTAACAATTTTAATTACGAGGCAAGCGGAGAAAATATTGCATGACGATGAAAAGGTGAAAAAAATATTTATAAATATATAAAAACACTCCTCGGCACATGGATTGAACTCATCTCCGCACACAAATTGAGATGAATGACACTTCAATATACGATCCACTGGCTTGTGCTAATTATTTAAGCTTACACAGTATCCTTTTCTGAAATGTCAGGGGTAAATCTTTAAATTACGACTATTACATGCGACAATATCTCAATTACGACTCCACTAGCTTGTGCTAATTATTTAAGGTTACACATTATCCTTTCCTTTCCTAAAATGTCATGGGTAAATATTTAAATTATTGAGCGAATGTCTTCGACATTGTTTTATTTTCCATCTACTTTTCCCACCTTGACATTGTTTTCTTTTCTTGCTACTAACCTTTTCCCGAGGTGCCTTTTTATCACTTTTGGGTTACTCCAGCCAACGCTCTACACAATTTTTGATCACTCAACAAAGTTTTCATTAACACATAAGTTGGATTTTCCTTAGCGTGTATTTTCTCCAATTGTAGCAGCTCATCATTTAACACTTCACAAATCCAATAATATCGAACATCAATGTGCTTTGTCTTAGAATGATATGTTGAGTTATTTGCTGAATGAATAACACTCTGACTATCACAATGCAACAAATATTTATCTTATTTTATTCCAAACACTCCTAAAAATTGTTACATCCACAACATCTCTTTGCAGCCTTTTGTGGCAGCTATGTATTATGCCCCTTTTGTGGAGTGGGCTACTACTTTTTGCAATCTAGACATCCAAGAAACTGTTGCACCTGCAAAAATACATAAATTCAATGATGGACTTTCTAGTATCCACGTTTCTAGCCATGTTTGCCTCTGTGTAACCTTCAAGAAACATTGTTATTACCCAAACATAAAAAATAATTACTAGTACCTCTGAGATGTCTCAAAATCCACTTTACTGCTTTCCAATGTTAGTTGTTTGGATTTGCAAGGAACCTACTCACTACTCCCATTGAATGTGTAATATCTGGATGAGCACATACCATGGCATACATCAAAATACTAATAGCTAAAGCATAAGGGATTTTACTCATTTTCTCCTTGTCGTCATAAGGGCACAAATTAGCATTAAGTTTGAAGTGTGATGCTAGGGGTGTACCAACTGGTTTGGCATCCTTCATATTGAACCTATCTAACACCTTTTCAATATATTTTTCTTGTGACAACCACAACTTTATGTTATTTCTATCACATATAATCCTCATGCCCAATATTTGTTGTGTTGGACCTAAATATTTCATTGCAAATTGACTTCCTAAATCTTTCTTCAACCTATTAATCATATTCTTATCATGTCCAACAATTAGCATATCATCCACATACAATAATAGTATAATATACTTTTCTTGGTCATACCTCTTGATGTAGACACAATGATCAACCTCTAGCCTTTTGAAGCCATGCTCCAACATAAATGAATCAAATTTCTTGTACCATTGGCGAGGTGTCTGTTTCAACCCATAAAGGCTCTTCTTCAACCTGCAAACAAGGTTCTCTTTACCTTTTACCTTGAATCCTTTCGATTGTTCCATATAAATTTCCTCCTTCAATTCTCCATGAAGAAAAATTGTCTTCACATTTAATTGTTTACATTCAAAGTCTAAAGTGGCAGCAAGAAAAGGATAATTCTTATGGATGACATTTTAACAATAGGTGGAAAATTTTATGTAAAGTTAATACCTTCTTTTTGGGCAAATCCCTTCACTACTAGTCTTTCTTTGTATCAATCCTTCTTCTCCTCACCCTCATGTTTAATCCTGTATACCCATTTGTTTTGTAGAGAATTTCTTCCTTTCGGAAGCTTCACTAACTCCCAAGTTTTATTTTCCAACAAAGAGTCCATTTCTTCCTCCATTGCTTTCTTCCACTTTTTGCTAGTTTCCACTTCACAAGCTTCTTGAAAAAAATGAGGTTTACCTTCATCAATTAGCAAAATATAATTTGAGGGTGGATACCTTTGTGAGGGCTTATGAGGCCTAGTAGACCTACAAACCAATTGTAGTGGTGTGTTTTCCACTTGCATCTCTTGTAATGGTTGCGGCAAGTTTTCTTCTTCTTCTTGTCCATCATTTTCCACTTGATGCCCATCTTGTTCTTGAATTTTTCGCCCAAATTCTTCCAATGGTGGGATATTTTCTTCTTGTTTTATGAACCTGTCAACAATTTTCTTGACCTCCATTGACATGCAGGGATTTTATCACTAATACAAATGGGGCCAAAATGCGACGCCTATTAGTCAGATATGCGACTTATTGGCGTTGGCTATCTAACACATTGGTGCTCATCAAATTGTCGTTGGAATCTTGTCAAATAGTAAATAATTTAGTAACTGTCAGATATTTGACGGTACATATTTTGATTATCCGACACAAAAACACGCTGAAATGGTCATTAAAAATCCAATGTTTTGAAGTCGTTTTTGTAACGCTATAAATTGTCGGATACCCGACACACCAAACGTCGAATATCCGACAGGTCTCACATTAGTTTGTCGTCAAATATTTGACACAGTTAGTTTTGTTCGATGGGAAAAACCGATGTTTGGGCGTTGGGTAATCAGTGGTTGATCTAGCTGGATATTGGTGGCCACCTTCCTATTCCACTTCGAACCCCACCATTGTTTCTTTCAGTTTTTCAGTTTCCTTAATTGTAGCACAAATTTACTATTTTTGGCAGTTTTTCGAGTCCTGAACTTCTAGAGTTGTTTTGAGGCCTTAACTGACGTTTTTTTGGAAAACGGGCAAATGTGGACCTTTAATTGATATTTGCAGTTGAAAGTTATATTCATTGGATAGATTTTTCTAACAAGGTATCGTGCGTGTCAAACGAAGATCGTATGCCAAAGTTACGACCTTGGGAAGTTGATGTACCAATTTACCTGAATGGGTCCCATAGTTTTGGTGCTTCATCTCCTAGGGTTAGGTTTTTCGATGTTGAGTGTTTTCCATTGTTTCTCAAATAATAAATAGGCCTTCGAGTGTCATTCTAACACATTTTAGAGGAATGTAGTCGCCACATCTCTTCTCAGAGATAAGCTACCATTGTCCGAGCTAGTTTATTTGCATTTCCGTATGTAAACATATTTCAGTTTTTTGATATTAATGAAATAAAGTTTTATTTCTGTTACACCTATGTGTTTATGTGTATATCTGTATTTTGTTGTGTTCTTGTATAAGTATGGATCAGTGGTACCAAAGCGGTGTGTGCTTTCTTTGTTTTTTATTTTCATGTCCCCAACGAGGTCAGGGTATAAGGAGTTGGGATCAAACTGGTTGAACTTTTGCAAGACCAGTCTCGCAAACCCTGACAACCTCCCATGGCAGAAGAAAAGAAAGACGAGGGAGTAGGAGATGCCTTCAAAATATTACTTGAGGAAGCCCTCAAGCGACAAAGGAATGTGATGATGGATAACTTTACCCAGATCCTTCGACGACTCCCATAGGCGACACATCTTCATCCAACAACCACTCTTGAGGTGCCACTCTTTTGAAGGTACAAGTTAACTTTGACATTCCCATATTTGAAGGTCAGATATATGTAGACGTCGTAGATAGATGGTTAAATCTATTGGAAAGATATTTTACAGTTCATGACTTTTCCAATCAAGAAAATATTACTTTTGCACTCCTCAAAGCCGCCCCACATGTCAAGCACTGTTGGGAAACCTACTGTAAACAAAAGGACAAGAGGGAATCCTCACTATTTTCAGCCGCACCAATTGTAATTCTTTTCGAGACGCCGTCAAGGAACAATATTACCCTGTCAGGAGCTATGAAGATAAATACATAAAGTGGACCACGCTGCGGCAGGGAAAGGGCCAAGATGTGTTGGAGTTCACAAATATTTTCCATACTCTTCGCACGAAGTTGGGTATCAAGGATTTTGGGTGGCATTTGGTACTCAAGTACTGCGGCTGTCTACACAAGTACATTCAGGACGAGATGGAGTTCCTAGACATCACCTCGGTTGGCACCGCCTATCGATACGCTGTCAAGATCGAGCATAAATTTAAACAAAAGAAGCGAGACTTTGGATCTGCGAATCCGAAGCAAGGGAAAGACGCCCCCAAACTGCAGAACAAAGGACAAAGTCAAGGCAGAGCGACCTAGGACAACCTGCTGAAGCCACAAGCAAAGAACAACATCACGAAGATAAAGAAGGACACACAAAAATGGTGTGAGTTCCATAAGAGCCCCACTTACAACACAAGTGAGTACCAAGCTAAGCAACAATTGGTGGCCGAGCTGAAGGGTTCCGAATCAAATGCATGTTCTGAATCTAAGTCAGAAACTGATAAGGGGAATGACAAAGGGAAGTAGATTATCAATGCAGAGCCTAGTGCCACCATTTCCACCACCAAGATCGAGAAAGATGAGCCTAAAGATCTAGAGGAGGGAGAGCGACTCTTCCACTCATAGATGTGGGTGAAGGGTTCTTCACTGCAATTCATTATCAACAACGGGAGCCAAAAGAACCTCATTTTAGTAGAGGTCATGAATCGCTTGGGCCTACCGATCACACCACACACGCAGCTATGCACCATTGGGTGGCTTCACTAAGGGCAAGATCTCTGCGCAATCAAATAGTGTCGCTTTCCCTACAACATCAAGCCCTTCAAAGATGAGGTACTGTGTGATGTTTCTCCTCTTCAAGTTTGTGATGTATTATTAGGCCAACCATACTTGTGGAAGAGACATGTTGTGTATGAGTCCAGACCTCACATTGTTATGATTACTTTGGGAAATAAGTTGTATAGGATACTAGAGGTAGCACCACCTACTGTGATTTATTTGATCACTGTGAAGAAATGCAGTAAGATCATTTCCTAGATTGGGAAATTTGTTTTCCTTATGATTCGCCCTCAGGGAAAGAAGAATATTGTGGTCGTGGCCTCCAGATAGGGCTCCTTCGCATGACAATAGAAGATGGACAAGGTTGTCTAGGAGTACAGGGACATCTTCAGCTCACCCATAGGGGTAACTCTGCATTGTCAGGTCAAGCACTCCATCGATCTGACTTTGGGCGCGCCACTACTTAATGGGCCGATGTATCGACACTCTATTATGGAGAATGATGAAATCATGAGTTAGATTCAGGAGCTATTGCAGAAAGGGAACTTCAGGCCAAGTTCATCACCCTGTAGGAGCTCGATCATGTTGGTATAGAAGGACGGGACTTGGAGACTCTGTATTGACTGTCGGGAGTTGAACAAGATCACTGTTTGGAATAGGTATCCAATCCCGTAGATTGATGACCTTCTGGACCAACTCAAGGAGGCCAAGTATTTCAGCAAGATTGACTTGAAGTCAGGTTATCACCAGGTACCGATCGAACCCTCTGATGTGTGGAAGACTGCTTTCAAATCTAAGAAGGGCCTTTTCGAATGGCTTGTCGCACCTTTTGGGTTGATGAATTTGCCCGCAAACTTCATGAGGCCAATGGATGACATGTCGTGACCTTTCACCAACTCATTCGTGGTGGTGTATTTGGATGACATTCTGATCTTCAGGTGGAGTTGGGAAGAGCACATCCAACATATTCGACAGGTCCTCCAAACTCTGCAAAAACACAATTTATGTGCCAATTTGGAGAAATGCACTTTTGGTATGACCAAGGTTCAATATCTAGGGTACATCATTGATGATCAGGGTGTGCACGTGGACCCGGCCAAGTCATTTGGGATTGGCTAGCCTAAACCACTCTAACAGAGCTTCGCAACTTTCTGGGTCTTTCCAACTTCTACTACAGGTTTGTGTTGGGGTTCTCTCATATCACTTGGCCTTTGAGTCAAGTCATGCAGGGAGGAGCAAAAGAAAAGTTCTTTTGGTTTGAATCCCAATAGAAGACGTTTGCCGAGTTGAAGCATCACCTCTTCTTCGCACCAGTGATCACATTACCAGATAGATGCCTTCGACTATGTTATTGGTGTAGTTCTTATTCAGCTGGGGCATCCAGTGACATATCATAGTGAGACACTTTCAGACACAATCTGAAAGTATCCCACCTATGACAAAGAGATGTATTCCACTGTGCAGGCCTGCTGACAATGGAAGAATTACATTCTAGGGAAGGAAATGGTCATCCACATAGACCACTGACCCCTGAAGTTCATACAGACACAGGGGAATTTTCATAATGATCGCCATTAGAAATGGTCCATTTGAACATTAAGTACAAGAATGGCAGCACCAAAAATCTTGCACACTGCCTCAGCCGACCACCGGTCATTGCACTTACCAATGCACTCGACTCTTGTGGGCACTAAACTGCGGGGTAGCCACATCTTTACAAGAGCGATACATGATTTGGCAGCACATACCAGACACTCCTGGAAGGAAAGAAAGTTCCAAATTTTCACCTCCAGGATGCACTGTTATGCCACATGGGACACCTTTTTGTTCCTTCAGGCAAACTTTCCAAGCTGATTTGGGAGGTGCACTACAGTCGAGTCATTGGACATTTCAGGGTAGAGAAAACAGTGGCATCGCTGCAAAAGTATTTTTATTGGTTGAACTTTTGACGGAATGTTGGGAAGTACATGAGATCCTACACTGCATGTGCCATTGCCAAATTGACCATCAAGAAGAAAGGCCTATATACTCCTCTGTCTACTCCTAGTCAACCTTGGGAATCCATCTCCATGGATTACATTTCAGATCTTCCTTCTACTAAGCATGGCAACGACTGCATTTTCGTGTTTGTCGACAGATTCTCTAAGATGTCCATTATGGCGGCATCTGAGAAGAGTATCACAACAGAATCCATTGCTAAGATCTTCTTTGAACGAGTGTGGGTACACTGTGAGATCCCACAGTCCATTATCTTAGATTGGGACAACAAGTTTCTAAGTACATTTTGGTTAAGTTTCTGGTCGATGTTGGATACTAAGCTCACTAAGTCCACAACTTTCCACCCCCAAATTGATGGCCAAACAAAGGTCATCAACATGATGATTGTACACATTCTACGCATGTACAACTCAAAGCATTCACACACATGGGATGAAATCTTCCCTTATGTCCATCACAACTACAACAAAGCTCTCCATAGCTCAACTGATCACAACCCCTTTAAGGTGGGATTGGGATTCTAACCACTATGTCCCACTGATGTGGCCATACTATTTGCAGCTACTTAGGCAGATTCAACTCATGCCCAATCTAAAGCCAACATGGCTAACAACTTCATTAAGCTCATTCAACACATCTGCTAGCAGGTCCATGATATATTGGACAAAGTTGATGCTAAGTACAAGCAGTGATGTGATCAACATCAAGTGCCACACAAGTTCTAGGTGGGGGACAAAGTTTGGCTACACCTATAGAAGGAATGCCTCACTGGGCCCCACCACAATCTTTGCCCACCCCGATATGAGCCATACATGATCACCAAGGTTTTAGGGGACAATGCTTTTGAGTTAAACATTCCATTGTTCCTTGGATTGCACCTAATATTTAATGTGGACCACCTTTGGCCATACTTTTCACCATTTCTAGACACAACTAACATTGCAAAACAACTCACACCAACAGAGTTAAACCCAAACTGCATGGAATATGCCACAACTGATGAGATCATGGAAACACAGATCAAGAACACTCGCCAACAGAGGGTCCAACTATATCGGGTTGTTAAGGTACGCCAACTCCTTCATCAGGGCAAGTGGTTTACCAGGGAGTAGGTTCAACAAAAGTTTCCCCATCTCATGGAGGCATTCAACACAATGGGGACCATTACTTCCTAAGGGGGGTGGACTGATCTAGGATGATATTGGTGGCCACTATCCTATTCCACTTGGACCCCCACCATTGTTTCTTTTGGGTTTTCAGTTTCCTTAATCGTAGCACAATTTACTATTTTTGGCATTCTTTCAGGTCCTGAACTTTTGGAGTGTTTTGAGGCCCTAAACGACGTTTTTTTGGAAAATGGGAAAACATAACTTTTTTGCTGACATATACAGTTGAAATTTATAGTCCTCGGATAAATATTTCTAACAAGGTATCGTGTGCATCAAATAGAGATCGCGTGCCAAAGTTACGACCTCGGGAAGTTGATGTACCAATTTACCCCAACGGGGCCCATAGTTGGCGCTTCATCTCCTAGGGTTAGTTTTTTTTATGTTGATGGTTTTCCATTGTTTCTCAATAATAAATAGGCCTTCGAGCCTCATTGTAACACAGTTCAGAGGCATATAGCCACCACATCTCTTCTCAGAGATAAACTACCATCGCCCGAGCTAGTTTATTTCCATTTCTGCATGTAAGCATATTTCAGTGCTTTAATATTAATGAAATGAAGTTTTATTTTTGTTGCACCTATGTGTTTATGTGTATATCTATATTTCGTTGCATTTCAGCATAAGTCTAGATCAACGGTATAGGTAAATTGTGCGACAGGAGTGTTATCACGCCAGTGCTCCCTTCGTACAGTCTTGAGCAACCTGTTTGACGTATACGGGTCAGATAGCCAACGTCAAGTTGAATTAGATCGACGAGAGTTTTTAATATCATACGTGTCGCTCCATCGGTTTGGGGCATGCATGTCGACGATGACACATCGAATATTTGACGGATGAGAGTTCTGTCTGACGGGAGTGTCAAACGACTGACATGTTTATCTATCGGTTGTGGTGTCGATTATCTGACGAGTACATCGATCAATAGGAGTCAAATATTTAATGGCTAGCTTGTGCCGTCGAATATTCGACGGAATTCTGCGTTTTAAAAATATATATATAATTTTCACCTACTTCGATTCTTAGGTGAAGAGTAATGGGTTGTTCACAAGGTAAATGTTGTACCAACTATTGGTGGCTAGATTTCATACTTTTACTCACCCTTTTACCCTGTTCTTTTTACCCATTTCAAGCCAATAGTGGTTAATCGATATCTTAAAACGCACAGGTATACCTCTTGTCATGTATTTATGGATTATTGGTCAATGAAGCATAGTCGTAGGGGATTATTACCTAAGATGCTTGCTAACTCAGTTATTTCTGCATTTTTGAAGGGAGAATGACCAAGACCATGATTCACTCGATAATACCTTCAAAGCAGGCAATGTTATCCTTGAACATTGGCTGCAAGGGTGAATCAATCTCTCGATTGACACACTGCTATCTCTTACATTCTATTTCATTATGAAAACCACCATGTAATTAAAGGCAGATAATGTCGTAATTCTAGGAGCTGTATTATTGACAAAATGTATAGAGTTGTGGGTTATGAAAGCTATTGTTGTTAAGAGTCATTAAGGCTACAAGAGAAATACTCTAACTCTGAGTTTGTAATAGCATACTTGTAATATTTCTTTAATTAATGACAATTCGATCTTATGAGCATATCATGATTCGTTGATCTTGACACAACCCTAATCATGGAGTTCGGCCCACTCTCTTGACCAGGGGCTGCTGGATTAGATGTGTGTTAGGTTTATTTCCGTGAGTTTATTACTGTTGTGAATTTTTACCAGTGTGTTGCTGTGAGTCCTAATTGTTGTTACTCTTATTGATGTTACAATTATTACTTGTTATTACTCTTATTGTTGTTACACATTGATGAATTTATAATTAATGTTCAATGTTGGGTAGGGAAACTGTGGCCTGCACATACAATGCACAATAGCCTTGAAATAACTAGTAGAACCCCGGTTTGACAATTAAATGTGGATTGGGTGAATTTCATGATTCATACTTCAACACCAACATTTTTGTGCCGTTGCTGGGGAGGCTATCAAAGGCACAAAAGTACAACCAATATTGACCATAGGATTGATCTCTCGTCCTGGGGAAGGAAGCTTACACCTTGCTCCAGGTCCTGAGTATTAGACCATTTGGCTTTTTAGTTTCTTGTTTTTCTTGTTGGTATTTTAGGATTATTCTCTCGTCTTAGAGTTTTTATCACATTGCTCTAAGTCTGGAGCTTTAGATTGCTTTGTTCTACTTTCATAAAGTATTTTCCTCTCGTCCTGGGAAGGAAGTTTTATTTTTCGCCCTGTTTTAGGTCCTGAGCTTGATTTTTGAGATTTGTTTATTTTCTTTCTCTTCTTTTCTTTAGGGGCCACTCTCTTGTCCTAGGGAGGGAAGTTCTTATTTTTCTCCAGGTCTTGATATTTTAATTTTTTTGAATGTTTCCATTTTATTCCCTGATTGTATGAAAAGAGACACCAATAAAAGGGGCAGAGGGAGACCCCTGAAAAGAAAAAGGGTTGATTTAGGAAGAAAAACTTACATCCAAGAGATCATCTCAAGGGTTGAGTCTGGAGCATCGTCACGAGCTATTGCTAGGGTAATATCTCATACAATATCAGGAGGACAATCAGTTTCACAACCAGAACCTCCGCCAATAACATAAGTGAAATTCGAGGAAGAAGAAGTAGAAAGCAAAGGATCTGAGGAACTGCATATTTCAAGTTCAGAGGAAGAATATTTGAGGGAATTATTGGCACCATTTGATCAAGAGAGTGCTATTAAACAACTTCCATCATCTGTTATAGAATAGTCAGAGCCAGAACCTATTGAAATTCCAAGTGGGTATTGACAGATATTCATGGCTCCTGCAACTTCTTCGATTGAATTTCCAATTGGAGATATCAGAGGTGATGCACCTATGAAGCCTATTCTTTTGAAAACACTACCTAATTTCCATGGTCTTACTTCCAAGGATCCAGACATATTCCTTTTTGAATTCAACGTTGTTTGTTGGGGGTATGATTATATTTCTGATGCTTATAAATTGAAGATATTCCCCGCTACTTTAAAGGGCACAACTTTGAGATGGTTTATGGGTTTAGGGGGGGAATCTATTGCTACATGGGATGATATGAAGACGAGTTTCCTCGAGAAATATCAAGGCTACTGCAAATCCCAAGATGTAAAAGAAGAACTTTTTAATATTATGCAAAAAGAGGATGAGAATATGGAAGATTTTGTGGAACATTTTCAATATAGTTTTCAGAGATTAGGCCACAGTGACCTGGATAAGAATATCTTGAAGATCATCTTTCTCAAAGCACTGAGGGAGGAATCTCTGGAGCTATTGAACATAGTAGGGAAAGGAGATATATCAAAGGAATAATTTGATACCATATATGAATTATGCATCAAGTGTTCATGAGGGGTTGCGAGACAGAGGTGGGGAATCCGAACTCTCAAAACATCCAACGATGGAGTTACAAAGGCTGAAATTGGGAATCTGTTGGACAACCTGAAAACCAATATCCTGATCACATTATCATCGCAGATAGACGTGTTGCAGGTGAAGAAGAAGCAAATGGAAGCAGAGAAGGCCATGTCTATTTTCTACCCTTAGTGCAGAAAAAAGCATATGTTGAAGGAATGTCCATTAAATTCTATGGAGACTTGAGCGCTATGTGAACAGAGTCATTCCACTAGCACTTGCACGTCTCTTCCTGGATTGAAGGTAGTCTTTTAGGGAACAAATGAAGAAGCAAATCAACTTTATTTTATGTGATCAAGGAAACCATGTCAACCATGACCACTGAACATGAATCAATGTATGCCTCAAGACCTGTCTAAGTATTTTAATAATATGAATTTTGGTCAGAAGTCTGTACCTTTTTCACCTTCTTGGCTATAGTATTACCAATATCCAATGCCCTGACAACCCTAGTACCCTTAATCTGGTCCAAATTCTTCATGGTCCCAGAATTGGTGTGGACCTCCTCCTCCTCCTTCAGGAAAATTCTCCCAACCTATGCCACAACAATAGCTACAACTTCCTGCTAATGTGCCCACTAGTAATCCTCCTCTTCGTCCTCAACTGCCTGTCCAATCCAATCCAAATCCAAATAATAGAGGGGCTCAACAGGTTGAGACACTCAACCTCCCTACATATAGTATTGCCACTATGGAATGTAATGAATTAAATCTTCGATCTGGTCAAGTGGTCAATACTTAGACTTCACCTATAATTGTTGAACATACCGATGATGAAGTCTCAGAACTAGAACAAAGAATGATAGGGGATGAGCCAACACAAATTCCTATAAAGCAACAAACCCCTTCACAAACTATTGTTACTAGAGGATGTCAGATTGATCCACCTTATCCGGAAAGATTATCTTTGAGCAAACAAAGTCCTCATCTTGAATTTGACTTTTTAGGGGAATTGTAGAATTTATTAGTTAAAATTCCTTTACTTCAAGCTATGAAGGACACACCGATTTATGTTAAGACAATTAAAGAGTACTGTTCTAAGAGACCTGGTAGAAACTGAAGGACCCACTTACTATTCATGTCATGGGTAAATTATCATATTTAATGTTGGGGAAATCTATACCTGTCAAATATGGGAATCTTGGGAACTTGATTCTGACAATGCATATTAATGGGGTGGATATCCCAAATGTACTGGTAGATTTGGGGGAAACGATTAATGTTATAACCTCTATAACTGTGATTACCTTGGGTTTGCGGAACCTTAAACCAACTCCCACCATCCTAGAATTGGCAAATCGGTCTACTATTAGAATGGTAGCGAATCTGGAAGATATCACTATTTCGGTAGACTCATGGCAGTACCCCATTGGCCTTTTGGTTTTACATACCCAATCCCCAACTGGTGGGCATCCTTTGATTTTAGGAAGACCTTGGCTTGCAACCGCAAATGCTTACATCGGGTGTCGGTTTGGAAACATGGTAATATCCAATGGGGAAATTACAAAGAACCTTATCCTTTACTCCCCTACAGAACCAAGTTCATCTAATAAACCTGGATTTACCTTGATACAAAAGTCTCTACCTACCAAAGAGCCCGAGCCTGATAATGAAGAAGTTAGACCCATTCTTACTATCAGCGAGGCTCTATGTTTTAAGGATGAAACAAAGGACGATGCCATTAACACCTTTCTCAGCAATCATGACTCTGTTTCTAATTCAACCTGTGAATTGTTAGAAATTGTCATGAGCTGCAATGTTCAGGAAGATATTGAACTAGAAACAGAAGTAGAAAATATTCTTGAAATTGTACCTCATAATAGTGTTCCTGTACAAATCGAACGAGGGAAAACATTGAATATTAATCCTGACCTTTCACACTCCCAATACGAATAACTGCTTAAAGTCCTTCAGGAGCATAAAGAAGCCTATTCTTGGGAGTATACATATATGAAACACATCCCTACATATTTATGTACTCATCATATATACATTAAAGAGGAATGTCAACCTATTAGGTAGCCACAAAGAAGAATGAATCTTTCCTTAAAAAACATTGTCAAAGATGAATTACAGAAGCTATTAGATGTGGGTTTTATTTATCCGATATCGGACAATCAATGGGTTTCCCCGCTGGTCATTGTTCCTAAGAAGAATGGAAAGTGGTGGATTTGTATTGATTACAAGGAACTAAACAAAGCAACTCAGAAAGACCATTTTCCCTTACCTTTTATTGACCAAGTCCTTGATACATTAGCCAGGAAGGAGTTTTTCTCCTTTCTGGACGGGTTTAGTGGATACAACCAGATACAAATAGCTCATGAGGATCCAGACAAAACTATCTTCACATGCCCTTGGGGAACCTTTGCTTACCAAGTCCTTCCATTTGGCCTCTATAACACACCTGCTACATTTCAAAGGGCAATATTAGGAATTTTCTCTAATCTAGTTAATGATAGTGTTGAGATTTACATGGATGACTTTACCCCATATGGGGATTCCTTTACAGAAGCTTTGAAAAACTTAGGGAAATTACTTGAAAGATGCAAGCAAACCGATGTTTCTCTTAGTACAATCAAATTTCATATGATGATGAAAGAAGGGGTAGTGCTGGGACACTTGCTTTCAGCTGTAGGAATTCGGGTTGATCCTGCAAAGGTAGAGGTAATATTAAAATTTCCTACTCCTAAGACACCGACACAGGTACACAACTTTATTGGTTATGCTGGCTATTATAGGAATTTCATAGAATTTTTTTCTAAAATAGCATTCCCACCTTTTCAATTGCTACATAAGGATGCATAATTTGTGTGGACAGGTGAATGTGAAGTAGCTTTTGTAGAAATCAAAGAACTTGTTTGCAAGGCTCCGATACTACGCAATCCTAACTAGAAGCTCCTGTTTCACATCTCTACTGATGCTTCTCAAACAACAGTAGGGGCAGTTTTGGGCAACAGGAGGACAAGAAACCGTACACAATTTACTATGTTAGCAAGAATTTGAGCCTTGCTAAATTAAACTATATGGTAACTAAAAAGGAATTCTTGGTTGTCATTTATGTTATTAAAATTTTTTGACATTATATCACAAGGTATCCTACTTTCTTGCACACCGATCATACAACTATCACGTATTGAATGAACAAACCAATAACCCCTGGTCATGTTACAAGATGGTTATTGTTAATTCAAGAATTTGATATTACCATTGTAGATAAACCAGGGAAAGATAATGTAGTTGCAAATTTCCTATCTAGGATGGATACTAGTGATGAAGGTACACCTGTAGAGGATAGTTTTCCAGATGAACATATTTTTGCAATTTCTACTCACACTCCGTGGTATGTAGATATTGCTAACTATCTTTCTACAGGAAAGGTGCCTCAACACTTTCCTTATAGAGAACAGCGAAGGATTATCCATCATAGTGCTCATTATTCATGGATAGAGGGATATCTCTTTTACACAGGATCTGACCAGCAAATCTGGCACTGCATAAGTGGTGATGACATCTATGATGTCCTGAAAGCTGCTCATGATGGCCCCTGTGGGGGACATTTTGTAGATAAGCGGATAGGTCATAAGGTGTTACAAATGGGATACCATTGGCCTTAAATTTTTCGTGATGAAAGGAAATATGTTAAAGGGTGCAATAGTTACCAGCAGATGGGTCAGCCTGGTCGGGTAGATGAAATGTCGTTACAGCCCCAACTAGCTCTTGAGCCCTTTGAAAAATGGGCTATCGATTTCGTTGGGCCATTTAATCTGCCTTCACAGCAAAAATTTCACATTCTGGTTTGCACGAATTACGTGACAAAGTGGGTAGAAGCCAAGGATGTTGTGAAAGCATCATAACAGGTTGTCTCAGACTTTTTATTTGAAGAAATTCTTGCATGGTACGAAGCTCCTAGAGAGATAGTTTTGGATGGAGGGGCACAATTTACATCACATATAATAGCAGGACTTATGAAAAAATATGGAATCAAGCATAGGGTAACATCTCCATATCACCCTTAGGCGAATGGTCAAGTCGAAAGCACAAACAAGGTACTAAAGAATATTCTCACAAAGATTGTAGCGAACCATCACCGTAATTGGGCTGAAAAGCTTCTTGAGGCACTGTGGGTGTATAGAACACCATGGAAGAAGACATGAGGGTTTTCACAATACGAGCTTGTCTATGGGAAATCCCCTTTGTTTTCAGTGAAATTCAAAATTAAGATGCTCAAGACAACCCTTGAAGTAGGTTTAGATCTTTCATAGGCCCAGAAACACCGACTAGAACAGTTGAATGAGTTGGATGAAATTCGTTTGGTAATTGTCTAGAATATTGTTGCAATCCAGTAGCAGCGAACTAAATGGCATGATAAATTCATTAAGAAACAGGTGTTTCAAAGAGGAGATTGGGAATTTCTCTATGATTCTTGGTTCAAGGATTTTAAAGGAAAACTCTGCTCCAGGTGGATGGGACCATATGAAGTTGACACAATGTTCGATAATGGAACTGTTAGACTTATAACAATTCATGAGGCACATAATATTTTGATTTTGAATGGACATTGCCTCAGATTATATCACCGTCTAGATTCAAGAGGCTCCTTTATTAAATATCTTTCTGATAACTCTGGTTTTGAAGTTATTAGTGCAGTGAATTCCTCCTCTACACCCCTAATCTAAAATAAATGAATAAATAAAAATAAGTAAATATATATATGTAATATAATAAAATACTTTTACTACTCTATCAATCTTTTTCTTGCAGGTATTTTTTAAAGATACTTGTAATAAGTACAAAATGAAGATGTTATGTCTGGCACTACTTCTATAGAACCATTAGAAGAGGATGTTGCTAATAAGACTAACCCGCAAGGGTTAGAAACCATTCCTGAGCAGATGGAAAAGGATTTTGCTGATAAGACTAACCCATAAGGGTTATAAACCATTCCTAAGCAAATGGAAGAGGGTGTTGCTGATCAGACTAACCCGAAACAGCTAGAAACCATTCCTGGGAAAATGGAAGAGGGTGTCGCTTATTAGACTAACTCGTAAGGGCTAGAAACCATTCTTGAGAAAATGGAAGAGGATGTTGCTCACAAAACTAACCCTCAAGGGCTAGGAACTATCCCTGAATAGATGGAAGAGAATGGTCGAGCAACAAAGCAACTACAACAAGAGGGTGTCAAAGACACTACCCCACAAGACCCTGCAGTGAATCCAGAGCTGCAGAGGGAAGACGTAGAGGTCCTGATACCCGAAGAAGGAGATGGAGGGGCTGTTCCCCGAGTCGAGGAACAAATGGAAGAAATTAGATTAAAACAAGAACCAATTGGCGACTTTGTCAACGTCAACCCACTAGGCCCTAGACCAGTTGTGAGACTTGTGGAAGAAGTTGCTGTAAAACAAGAGTTCATTAAGCAATGCACAGAAAGGAGACCCCCTCTTAAGGAAAGTTATCAGGCCAATTTAGAGAAAACATGAAGTTGAACTTGGAAATCATTAAATTGAGAAAACAGGTACGACGTTTACGAAGGAGAGTGAGGAAGCACAAGAAAAACACTGTGAAGCCCCAGCCTGAAACTGTTTTAGTGGAAGCACAAACCAAAGATAGGCCAACGAATTCAGTGACTACACAAATAGAGTCATTTTTGCATGTGATTGAGGCATGTGATTTTGTCCTGTTTGTAAAAATTCAGAAGTGGCAAGCTACAACAACTTGCTTTCAACGGGGGACCATTCCTTTAGAAGCCCATTAGGAAGAAATAAGGGAAATTCGTGAGCAAGCTGCGAAAACAATCTTCCGCTACATAGAACAAATAGAGAAGGAAAATTAGAAGCGAGAGAGATAGAAAAAGTGAATTGAGGGGCTGGAAGAACAGGTGAAGCTATTAAAGGCCGATAAGGAAGAACTGTTTACTTTAGCACAACAGGTAGTGGCTTTCTGACCCCCTCCTCATAGCTACACTCTGTTCCTCCATGAATAATATATATTCTTTTGTTTAGAAATTGGATGCTAGGAGCTCAGTCATGAGATGGAAGATTCAATGCAGTTTTTGCGCATCTTGAGATGCCACAATATTCTAGATCATCACTTGATGTGTGAGTTGTACATGCATGATTACTTTCTGGGCAATGATCAATCATTTAACCCAGTGCCACATGTAGGAGACATTCAACTGAGAGCCTTTACCTCCTACACAGTTAATCAGGTTAAATGTAAGAAGGCCTTCGACATGTTCGAAGAGAATTAGGAAAATAAGTCACTTGTCATTCAGATTGAGAATTGTCAATCTGTGAATGTTTATAACAGACACAAAACCCTCTTGGGGATCGAGGGACAAAAAGAATAGATGCCGACAAGCCAGAAATGGTGCATTGATATATGCAAAAAACAAATCTTTACTTGTCAAGAGGAGGCAAGGGACAATTGCCAGAAATGGTGGATTCTCTCGTCATCAACCGTCAGGATACATGAACCTTTTGGGGCCCCCAATTTTGCTTGGGCTCTAAATAGGGTACCTTGGTCTATTGCATGGATGCGGCTTCGTGGGGTTCGATGTATGGGTTTGAGGTTTCGATTTCCCATTATCTGGCTGCGAGACAATTAGTACAATCCAAATGATGAGGTAGGCGAGGATTGGAGGAAGGAAGTCATCCAGATAGATGGATATAAGCCTTCGGGGATAGAAATGGCTTCAAAATACAATCTTGCACAGCTTCATGCTGATCATCGAAACTCTAGCCCAGACTTGCACAAGTGACGAACTGCACGAGGACATGCAGTAAGGCCAGTTGGGGGGAGATGTTGGTGGATAGATTTTCATACTTTTACTCACCCTTTTACCATGCTCTTTTTACCCATTTCATGCCAATAGTGGTTAATCGATATATTAAAATGCACAGGTATACCTCTTGTCATGTCTTTATGGATTATTGGTCAATGAAGCATAGTCGTAGGGGATTATTACCTAAGCGGCTTGCTAATTCAGTTATTTCTGCAGATTTGAAGGGAGAATGACTAGGACCATGATTCACTGGATGATACCATCAAAGCTGGCAGTGCTATCCTTGAACATTGACTGCAACGGTGAATAAATATTTCGATTAACACACTGCTATATTTTACATTCTGTTTCGTTTTGAAAACCACCATGTAATTAAAGGAATACAATACCATAATTCTAGGAGTTTTATAATTAACAAAATGTATAAAGTAGAGTTGCGAGTTGTGAAAGCTATTGTTGTTAAGAGTCGTTAAGGTTATAGGAGAAATACTTTAACTCCGAGTCTGTAATAAGATACTTGTAATATTTCTTTAATTAATGACAATTTGATCTTCTGAGCATATCGTGATTTGTTGATCTCGCCACAGCCCTGATCAGGGAGCTGGGACCACTCTCTTGACCAGGTGTTGTTGGATTAGATGTGTGTTAGGTTTATTTCCATGAGTTTATTATTGTTGTGAATGTTTATCATTGTGTTTCTGTGAGTCCTAATTGTTGTTCCAATTATTACTTGTTGTTACTCTTATTGATGTTACAATAATGTTTGTTGTTACACATTGATGAGTTTATAATTAATGTTAAATGTTGGGTAGGGAAACTATGGCCTGCACATATAGTGCATGATAGCCTTGAAATAACTGGTAGAACCCCGGGTTGACAATTAAATGTGGATTGGGTGAATTTCATGATTCATACTTCAACATCAACACCAACCAATTAAGCATTCACTAAGCAAGAAACAAGTGTTTTCAAAGGCCTATCCTAGGTTTGAAGTCTGTCCATCCTACGAGGTTCTCTGACCACCCACACCACATAATCCAAGCCACCATCCGACAGTTAAATGCCACAAGAGCATATTACTACAAGTATTGCCTCGGTTAATCAACGATCCATCCATCTGGTGCTTTATAAGATTGGGTCATGGGGCACCATTCCCTTGACTAGGATGAAGCAGTAAAGAAAGTGAATAACATAAGGAGAACATGCTTGTAAGTAGTAAAAGATGTGCCTACTAAGACTAAGATTCCTAAAGTAAAGTGCGATAAATAAAGCATATTCTGGTTGTCCCTGTCTGGGCATCATATGCTTCTTATAAATATCCATTGATCCCATCCAACCTTTGTGATGGCCCATAATTGAGTTGTTATCTATCCGTCAGTTGTTCAACCATGAAATTTTTTTATGAGTGGTTTCTCTTTGTGTTGATTTTCTATATCTCACATATGTGAAATTAAAAGTGGCCATATTATCATTCACATCTACCCTCCAAAAAGGATAAAAAGTGCTAAAACACAAAACTTCTAACAACTTTATGGTTTTGGCATCACATTTTTTTAAGTCATAATGTTTTCATAAAAATATACCAGTAGGCTAATGGAATTTCCATTTTAGCACACACACAAACCATTAGGTTCAATCTTTTAGTAGATGTGCCTAAATTAAATTTTGACTATGATAACATGTAGATATTTTGAGATACCCCAAAATTAAGTATCAGACAATATGCTATAAACTTCAAATGCTAAAGTTATGATCATTCCAAGTTACAGGTAAAGAACCTTGGTGATTTCTAAAAGTTCTATTTTTAGAATCAGTTGCCCCTAAGACTTTGACATGATATGAAAATCACTATCCTTATATATTTAAATACTATTAATAATACACATAATTATCCAATAACCCTATCTACTAGTATAGACCTCACTCATAAACTAGTTTTACAGTAACAAAATCATGGGTAGTTTCCTTATGATGCAAAAATTCATCAATGTATGACAAAATCGATAAGGTTACCTCATAAATGCAGCATTATCCTTTTATGCTTAAATATGTAAGCCACCATTCTCTAATGTCTGAAATTTAATATATACAAGAGGTTGTAAAGTTGCAATGGAAGATTATTTCCTTCTGTCGGAAAAATTCAACCATAAATGACCCAAATCAATGAAATATTGCCTCTAGACAATAATGTCTCACTTCTCCTCAAGATTATCCTACTCTTTGATACAATATCACTTCAATTGAGCCCAAAGATTAGAAAATGATGCAAAGATATATGGAAATGATCAATGATAATGAGATAATGAACAAATCAGGAGAGGGTCTCAATTATTTATACCATTTTTGTGTTATAATCATGCAATATTCTCTTTGTTGGCTTACTATTTATTCATTATTTCATCTACTATGGGGCATGCTAATATGGCTAGCATGCCCCCTAATTTAGGCTGACTACCTTATTTCATGTCTAAGTGTCATTGCCATTTAAAAAAGAGGTGCTTAAATTTTTTCCTAACTTTCTTCTACTCATCATTTAATTTTATATATTATCTTAGAAGCCTCGGTACAACAATAAGAACCTATACATAAAATTAATTTCCATTAAGTTTTTCTCTTTGACATCAAAATGGTTTAGTTATCTTGACACTGCCAAGGGTGGGTTTACTGCAGGTGGTTTACAATGGCACATAACATTAACACGTGGTCATCTATTTAAGTGGTTTGTTGTCTCCATTTTAACGTGTGTGGCTTATTGTCTCCATTGTAAAGTGCATTGAATGACCATATTGTGCAAGGATAATAGATATATCTATTGGAAGTCAGTTTTCTTGATTAAAAACAATGTAAACTTTGAAACGTGAACTGATACTGTTACCCGTTTCGTAGAGATAGCAAAAAAGTGACCTGATTTTGAAAAGGGGTGATGCAGAACACACATGTTTTTTTTAGAGCATAGTTTTTGGCACTTTAATTTTTTTTATGTACATCACGTTTTAGAATGGTAGTGATTTTCATGCTGATTTAAAAAAGTGAGCATTCTGCATCATAGTCCTTTTTAAAAGCCCTGTTTTTTGGCTTTAAATTTTTTAATGTATAAAATGTAAATAATTATTTTGTAAATTTGATAATTTTTGAAGTGGTCGTTTTCTTCACATTTTCTTGTTTTTTATTATAATTTTAATAATTTTTTTTTTGTGAGGTTTTTATTGTTTTGCATTTTTAAATTAGAAGATATTTAGACTTTTCGATATTCTACATATTTATACATCCTTAATTAATTTTTCAATCCACATGAAATAATTGTTTCTAAAAAACAATATTTTTTAACAATGGACATAAAAATAACCATTTTTAACATAAATATAACTAAAAAACTACACGTTTTGATAATTTTTTGCTAGAATTGACATGTCAAAATCACAATTTTTATACGATAAATTTAACTAAAAATGGTTAAATAATAGTTTTTTCTATGAATTTCATGTCAAAAAATAATAAAAATCACTTAAAAAAAATAAATAATGATTAACTTAAAAATCAATGCAAAAATCACATATTACCAATATTGAACGTATAACAACCCTAATTGAGTGTTTATTCTTCTCATAAAATGTCAAAGTCAAAACATTGCAAAGCTTGATTTACAAGCATAACTTAATTTAATCAACAATGTCACGTAATCCAAACTCTTCGTCCTCTAGAGTTTCATCATTGTCTTCTTCCACAATATTTTCTGTTTCATTTTGCTCATTTTCCTCTTCTAATGGGTCTTTGATGTCTGCGAATCTCCCAATGTATGTCTTTCCAAACATTCCATGTAATGGTGGTTGGGGTTCCTTTGCCTTTTTTGCCACACGTGATTCACTAAAGTCCCATTTCTTCAACCCAATTTCTTGCATTGCATCTGGAAGAAATTGAAGAGCATTAATTCTTTGCTGAATGAAATTGCACTGTACTGGATCTTTTTCAATTGCAATGCAATTTCTTTATTTTTGAAGGCAACATGCTAGTGTTATACCTAATTATCAAGCACAAAAGAAATAATGAACTAAATTAGTACAATGACATATTAATTAAAAAAATAACATATTGAAATTCAATTCCATATAATAAAACTTACCTGAGCCAGAAAATAAATCCAGAACCCAATCTCCTTCATTTGAACAAATGTCTATAAGATAGTTAATCAATAATTGTGGTTTTTTATAAATGTTAACTATCTCTCCTTTTGCTTCTTTGTCTTCATATGTTAGTTTTCTCACAACAACATCATAAGTCAATATTTGGCTATGACTCTTTCTGTCTACCCGATTAAAAATCATAGACATATGACTATCATCTTTTGCCCAACTATCAATATGAATGAACTCACAATCATTTATAAATTGTTGATCTTCATTGTGAAGAAGATTTGACTTTTCCTTGTAACATGAAATAGTAAAAGTTCAATTAACTTGTACATAAATAAATTTTTCAACATTAATCAAATATACATTTTAAACGTCTTACCATGTAAGCTGCATCCTTGAATTTGTTTTCCCCTTGAAGCTTGACAATATCATTGCCAATTGTGTGTCTGAATGAAATGTCACAAATCTCCATAATGGTGATGACGTGACTTCTACAAATCCCGCAACCATTTTACTAAAAGCTTGATAAGTATAAGGGTCACTATCATAGTCAATGTTTGGAATATTGAAACCATGGGGAATATCTGCAATGACTAGGGCATAATCCCTTTTAGGTATGAGTTTAGCAATGTCTTCATAGTCGCTTTGTATTACTTGATATTGAATAGTGTCTAGCCCATTCCAAATGAAATGATTAAGAGTTGGATCAAGTTGAATATCTTTAATACGTTGCTTCCTCAGTCTTTCGATCTTTATTTTTTCAATAAAGGTTTTGAAACTATCTGGCACTCCATTATCATCCTTCCTAATCTTTTATAAAATAAACAAATATATGTGTAAGTTATAAATTAAAAATAGTACACAGGTGAATAAAAATGAATGTATAAATCAAGATACCTTTTTAAATGCAAGATAAAAAGCTTTTAATGTTGATGTAGAACTTGAATCTGGATAGTTGCGTACGACATCATCCCAACTATCTTCATTCAACAATCTAACCATTTGTTCTTGAATTTTCATGTAAACTTTGTGACTGCATAGATAAAGTAACAAAAAGTTAATATAATGATATGTATAACAAATACTACCAAGAACAACATGTTTTATTTAAAATATAATCATAATCTAGAAAAAAATAAAAATATTTCAACAAACTTACTTTTGAAATTCTTCAAACATTTCCTCCAATTATAATTCCCCTGACCTCACACGAGATAATATTGTTTTGACAAATTTTTCATCTTTCACTCCTTGCATCGCCCTCCAAGGTGTGATAGTCATATCGTCTGGAAGATGCTTCATTTCAGGAGCTAATTTACTGTTGCCACATATGAATGGCTTAGACTTTTTGACCTTCTGGTTTTTAATGGCAATGTCTTCCCACATGCTAAAAATCTCATCAATCAACCTCCAAACATCTCCAGTTCTAAATGCCAATTGGAAAATATTATCAACACCTCTGAATAAATCACTATGTTTGCTGCCTTTTCCACCTTTTGAATTGGTTTTCTCTTCAATTTGATATCCTATTTCCATTCAACATTCCTTTCGGAAATTTGCAGTAACTTTTGTCCTATCCCCATCACATTTTCTTCAAATTCACTATGAATAAATCTAACCCTTTGGATGAAAGTCATAGACATTTTATATTCATTATCTGAATTATGATCCCATGCCACTAACTTTGCTTCTGTATCAGATAAACCAGCGTACATGATACATTTCATTGTTTCAAAACGTGGGTTATTAGGATATTCCGGGCGGGCGGGTAGGTAGGGCTCCCGGAGGGGTGGGGTGGGCGGGCGAGGGCCCTGGCGGCGAGCGGGCGGGCGGGCGGGTGAGGGGGGTGGGGCGCACCCACGGGTATTAAGCAAATGAGGTTGACTGGGCCCACCATGCTCACGATGGATGTAATTGTTATTTTGGCTCAGGAAAATTATTAATTAAAAAAAAATTATTTTTCATTAAACTAATTTAATATAAAAGTTTTCAAGGAAAAAAATTTAACTTACCTTTTAATTGCGAGAATTCTTCGTTGAATATGTTGTTGATAGCGATTTAGCTGCTCCACAAATTCACGAGTCTTTCAACGATTTTCAGAAAGCCTGGATGTGATGTGAGTAATAGTGATAATGAAATTTTATTATATAAGTGAAGTTACGAAGATGTTTTATTGTACGATTAATATGGGATAATTTGTTTTACAATATTATAAAGTGAATATTATAGATTTGTTTTACAACGGGTTGAATGTGGGATAATTTGTTTTAAAATATTATAAAGTGAATATTGTAGTATTGGAAAGCGAATATTATATGGTTTAACTATTAAAATAATTAATGTAGAAGTTGTAGTGTACAATTTTAATTATGATTTCATAAAAAAATTTAGTTTACATTTTTCAATAAATTGTAGAACAAAATAATGAAGGTAAATAAATTTAACAGACTTTTTGGAGGGAAATATTTTCGTGAAACTTTTTGGAGGGAAATATTTTCGCGAAATTTTTTGGAGGGAAAATTTCATTCTTTAAGCTATATAATATCTTTAGGAGACTCTCCATTTGTATCATTCAACATCTTCTATTTGAAAGGGATGGATTGTTCTGATAGTGAAGTTTCGATTTATACACCATCAACTTCTTCATCGTGTAACAACTCTATTCATATTGATGAATATAGCGGGAATTCTTCCACTATGAATAGAAAGTCAATTCTTCCACTTAGTCCTGATTCTAAGGACTATGAGAGCAGCACTGATGAAAGAGGGGATGGAGAATTTCAAATAAATAAAGAGTCACAGATTCCACTTAGTCCTACTTCTAAGGACTATGAAAGCCGCAGTGATGAAGAGCATGATGGTGAAGTTCAAAAGAACGAAGTGCCACGATGTCCACTTAGTCCTAATTCTGAGGACTATGAGAGCAGCAGTTTTGAAGAGCATGATGGTGAAGTTCAAAAGAATGGAGGGTCACAGTGTCCACTTAGTCCTAATTCTGAGGACTATGAGAGCAATAGTTTTGAAGAGCATGATGGTGAAGTTCAAAAGAATGGAGTGTCACGGTGTCCACTTAGTCCTAATTCTGAGGACTATGAGAGCAGCAGTTTTGAAGAGCATGATGGTGAAGTTCAAAAGAAGTGAGTGTCACGGTGTCCACTTAGTCCTAATTCTGAGGACTATGAGAGCAACAGTTTTGAAGAGCATGATGGTGAAGTTCAAAAGAATGGAGTGTCACAGTGTCCACTTAGTCCTAATTCTGAGGACTATGAGAGCAACAGTTTTGAAGCACATGATGGCAAATTTCAAAAGAATGGAGTGTCACAGTGTCCACTTAGTCCTAATTCTGAAGACTATGAGAGCAGCAGTGATGAAAAGCATGATGTTGATTTTCAAAAGTATGGAGTGTCAAAGTGTCCACTTAGTCCTAATTCTAAGGACTATGAGAGCAGTAGTGATGAAAAGCATGATGTTGATTTTCAAAAGTATGGAGTGTCACAGTGTCCAGTTAGTCCTAATTCTAAGGACTATGAGAGCAGCAGTGATGAAGAGTGGGATGATGAATTTCAAAAGATTGGAGTACCACAGTGTCCACTTAGTCCTAATTCTGCGGACTATGAGAGCAATAGTTATGAAGAGCGTGATGATGAATTTCAAAAGAATGGAGTGTCACTGTGTCCTCTTAGTCCTAATTCTAAGGACTATGAGAGCAGCAGTGATGAAGGACAGGATGATGCACTTAGTCCTAATTCTAATGAGTATAAAGGTAGCAGTGACAAAGGACGGGATGTAGCATCTTCAATAAGTAAACAATCACATTTTCAACGTAGTCCTAATTCTATGGACTATGAGAGTAGCACTGGCAATGCATATGAGGAAGAATATCCATTAAACATCGAGTCAGATTTTCCATTCAGTCCGAATTCTAAGGACTACGACAGTAGCACTGAAGAAGCAGAAGATGAAGAATATCCTTCAAGTCAATATTTGAAAAGCAGAGCTGATCATAGTGTGGATAACATTCCTCTTAATGATGATGAAAAGCCTTATACAAATGATGATCAAATGATGGAGATGTTGCCAAGAAATATTGTATCAAGGAGTAGGAGCAGACCTTTTCGTATCAATGCAAGTTGTTCTAGTTATACAAGGGGTAGAGCAGAATATCTGACGAGAAGAAGTTTTATCAGTGCTCTCATTTCAAGTGAATGTTGCCAAAAAGATTGCTTGAAACATATGGATTTCAAATTTGCATTAGAAAGCAGGAAGAGATATTTGTCAATGAATAAAAGCATGCAAAATTAATATTTAGTTGGGTGCATGCAATCTACATTGTCAGGTTATGATTATCATATTGGGACTTTTTTTATCTGTAGAAAAGGTTTCAAAATGTTTCATTCGATTGGGAATTTTCGTCTCTCGAGAATTCAAGAAAATTTGGAAAAGGATCCCACATTTTATTCAGAAGTACGTCATAAAAGACAGTTTGGTCCATTATCAAATACTGCAATGTCATGGATGAAAGATTTCTTTTCAAAGCATGGAGAGTGTATGCAAATAGAGATACAATACATATTCCAGATAATTTTTCAAGACGAGAAATCTACAACTTATACAAAGAATATGCAGAAGGTGCTGAGGGACATGGCCAGTTTATTACATATCAATATTTTGTGAAGGTATGGAAGAAAGAATTCAACAATGTCCGTATTCCTAAGAAGACAAGGATGGGGATTTGCAGTACATGTGCTTCTCTTAAATAAAAAAGGGACAAATGTGAAGGCTCAGAAAGAGGTAAGCGTTCATAACTTTAACTTTTAAAATTGTATAGTCATCAACTATGAAAAAATATTTCTTAATGAATCTCTTTTATGTTGTGTAGATTTAATTGTCAAACAACTTCAGGAGCATCGCGAACAACAAACAAACGAAAGGAAGAAGTTGTACAAGCATCGAAAGAAGTGTTATGATAATCCGAATAAATATTTGGGTTTGATAATTGATGGTATGGACCAGAAGAAAACACTTTTACCACATTTTGTTCGCACACCCAAAAATTTACAGGAGGAAAACTTTATTCAATTTCACTTGGTTGGTTGTATGGTCTTCAATGGGAAAATGTTGCCAAGGGTGTACTTCACAGCTCCAAATATTCATAATGATGCAAATCCCATAACCATAATTCATGATGTGATTTCTCATTGGTCTGGTAATCTTCCTGAAGTTTTGTATCTACAATTGGACAACACTTGCCGTGAAAACAAAAATCAGGTTGTTTTTGGATATCTAAACATGCTTGTTGAATTGAGAATTTTTCAAAAGGTAAAGGTTGGTTTCCTTCTTGTTGGGCACACTCATGACCATATTGATCAGATGTTCAGTCGTTTTTCAGTCACATTGAGGAGGAAGGAAGTTGGGAGCTTGCCATCACTAATTGAATGTATTAAGAAATCATACATGCCAGAGCCTACTTTTGATGTGTTGGAAGAAACTGTTGACATGCGAAGGTTTATTATGGGATCATATGGTGAGGGAAATGCATTGAACAACTTAATGACATTAGCTTCCAACATCAATTTCGTATCAAAAAAATTGATGGGAAAACACTAATATGGGGCAAGAAGTATTCAACTACTACAGAATGGACACCGTCATCAGGATTGCAATTTTTGAAGTTCATTCCAGATCATCCAATATTTGCATCAAAAATATTGTTATTACAATCAGTTGGTGAAGTTCAGAATGCACGCAGACAGAACAGGGCTATAAATTATTCTGATTGCCTAGAAGAAATTAAAAAATGTATTAGATATACATATGAGTACTTTGACATTGCTGATTCAGTTTGGTGGGAGTCATTTTTCAATAATCAAAGTGATATCATTTCAACAAAAACAAATGAAGATATACCTTTGAAAAATCCATTTATTTGGCCACAAAATGTGTCGAATGAACATGAGGAAGTAAACATTGTTGAACAACAACAATCTCAAGGTATTATTAATTCTTCACAGGCAGCAGAAAGAGAGATGTATATTGGTTCCAGAAGATCTCGTGCACAACGTGAAGCCATGGAAGACCTTTATAGGGGTTCAGTACAGGATATTAAGGAGGGTTGCATGATTGCAGTGCTAGCAGATGGAGATCCCAATGGCTATCCATTTTGGGTTGCTAAAGTTATAAATGTATTTACAGAAAATGAGGATGTTACAAGTGTTGAAGTACATTGGTATGCCACAAATACACACCCATTCAATGGTGTGTATAAGCCAGAGATGGTAGTTGACAAAAAAAATGGCGGAAAAAGAAAAAGAAAGGGTACAAATGAAAATCACCGCCGCACAGACATATTAAAATTGGAGGATGTAGACATACTTGTTTATGACTTCAATTTAACAAAGAGAGGAACTCTTCGCTTCAAGACGATAGAGATTCTGAAAATGTTGTTACCAGAAGGAACAGTGTTGACATGGGAGTCACCTGAAACCAGTCGTAGATCTAGAAGAATTTTGAAACCTGAAATGTTGGGCATGCATGTGGACTCAGATGGGGCACTAGTTGATGAAAGAGAAGAATATGGAACATCTTCGTCAGCATCCAGTCACTCATCTGAAGATGTGAATTCTGATGGTGTGCCAGAAAACATGAATGATTTTGAATAATTGTTTAAGACAGTTTATATAACTGATGTATGCATCGTATCTTCAAATAAAATTAATGTTTTCCATATGGTGTTAAATGAGAAGTTATGAGGCATTTTTATGTTGTTGGATTATATGTCTTAATTATGATAAATTTTATTGTTTAAAATATCTACAATGCAATATTAAATTAGATATATAATGTATGTTTGATTCAATATACAAATAATGACTTTTGAATGCATTTAGTGACGTAATTTGTTCATAATGTCATGGTTTTTTAATTTTATAGTTGAAAAAATTTCAATTTTTTTTTGTATCTAGCATGTTATGGTTGAAAACATGTTAAATTTATACTTAGGAAAGAAAAATGATATTCTACCAAAAACATTAGTGTGTTTTTTCCCGCATAAACAACTTTGTTTGACACATAAAAATTTGGTTTTATTAGCATTTTTTAAAATTTTGAAAATTGACCCTAAAAAAAAATCATTGTTCCAGTGTCATCACTTTCATTTTGAAGCTATATTTTGCATGAAAATTTCATAGTAAATTTTGTAATCACTGCCAATTTTAAAACATGTTCAAAATTGACGCCTAAAAAATAAAAACATCGTTCCAGTATACACACTTTTCATTTTGAGCACTGTTTTTGATGTTTTTTTGGGGTTTTTTGGCCAGAGTTCCCGTTTTGAGTTTATAGTTTCCATTTCAAAGTTTACATTCTTTAAAGGGTTTCCAACGTAAATCGTTAATTTTTGTGTGTTTGTTATTTTTGTTATTTCTCTTGTGAATTTAATAGGGCATCAAAGCCCAAGTAGACCTAGACTCTCTTAGGACAATGGTCTAATAATTGGAGCCATGGATAAAGTGTATGGAATTCATTATGTTAAAATTTAATGCAGAAAGCATGACGATTTCCGAGTAGGCTGGAATGGTGAATGAAAGAGGCAACAAATTTGCAATTGTTGTTGTTGTGGGGTCCATCCTACAGACTGAAAATGAGAAAGTCTTTGTTGGAGAACTTCCCACACAATGGTGATGAAATTCCAGTGGTTGAAGCAAGCGTTAGCAGAAGCACACCGAGGCCAAGTGGAATGACATGAAAATATTGCATGTGAAGACCTTGATTCAAGGATTCATCTATTAAGGTTGAGACTTGACTTTAGGTGATACAAGTAAGGGGGCTATTATAACAATCCCAGATTCTCAGATAAACTTAAAGGTGGGATTCTTAGGTTAACCTTACTTCAATCAAGGGTCAATTTATTGTAAGTGGTTTATGGTGGCACATGATATTCATGTGAAGGAGGCCTATTTAACTGGCATATTGTCTCCATTGTAAAGAGCCTCAAGTGACTGGTGTTCACTGGATTAGCCAAGGGTAATGAATATATCTTTGTGTGGTTTTCCCCACTATGGGTTTCCACTTTAGATCAGGTCTTTGATATATGACCCATGGGTGCATGCTCGTGTTTATCTATCTCCTTCAAAAGTAAAATTCAATAAAAACTAGTGTATTTAACCTAATGTTGAGATTTGTGTATATGTTCCTATAAATGAGTGCATAGGCTTGTGCAACAGTACAAGCCAACATTTTACTGTGTCATGCATGTAATTTTTCCAAAACAAATAAAACATATCATAATTAGAAAATACATACAAACAAATAGAATAGAATAACTATATATTTTTGTGCGTTTAAAAAAAATATAATATTCACCAACAATTGTCAATATATGACAACAATTCACGCCTCAGTCCCATTTTGTATAAGTTGAATAACTTCAAGTACCAAATACAGTATCCTAATCATTGACTTTGAACATTATTTTTTATGTGACGTATACAAACTTAACAAGTGATGTATTGTCCTAGTGAAAATAGTGACATGTAGTGTTAGTTTGACTTATAGGACTTGGCATATTAATAAAACAATTACATGACCTTGACTCCTAATTGTTGATATAGTCTATTGACTAGTATTCTAATCTCAGCGAACCTACTATATCCTACAACTTGTTAAGACCTTAGTTCTGTCTTATACCTACACTCATTATTGTAATTTAACAAGGTTAAAAACATCACCTTGGTTGACATAGTGAGCATACTATGATAATATATTTGAATTTGACACTTTATAAGAATGATACATTACTATTGACTTGACAATTTGACTTATTGTACAATGACCTTGATATATTAAACTTGACATAGAAACATTGACTTGAAGACAACTACTAACTTAACATAGTGACCTTATGAGTTGTAAAAGTAGTTTCTGAGTATATATATGCACACACAACAATGTCCCTGACAATGGTACATTGATATGGTCTTGTGTTAATTTTACAACCATAATGCATGAAGCAACAACACCTTTGAACTATGTTGTAATATAGAATATTGAGCTATGCAAATATGAATTGATAGACCTAACATTGATGCCTTACCATGACAAGTACTATGATGAGTTGCTTGCTTTAACTTAACTCGTTTGACTGTGACATTGACAGTGATAACATCGACAAGTAATGTAATGGGACAAGAAGTGAAATAGTCCCACTTTGTAAAAATATGTGAGTTGAATACCTCCGCCTTGGGAATAATGGGAATAAGGGGACGAAGTCCTCATTTCATAGTTATGATATAGGACATGCATTAGTGGTGTGTAATCCTTACTCCCCAACACTAATCCTTCCAAATTCTACTTAAACTAGTACAAATGTAAGTGGACTTCTTGATATCAATTCATTTAAAAGTTACCCACTTTTGGAGTGAAAATTAATATATTATTAATTAATTTGGTAATTAGGAAGAACATTTATTTCGAAATCCAAAAGGTGACACATAAGGATGTTGATTAATCCTTTGTTAACAAATTACATTGAAAAAAAGGAAAGGATGCCACATAGGTGGTTAATAATGACTAATTTTAGTAAATTAGAAAATATAATTTCTTTGTGAAGGGTTAGATTGCTAGATTATATATTTTACATAAAGATGAGACCTCCATGGGATTTTTTTTGGATGGGGAAATAACATTATATACAAATACTATTGAAATTCTATCAAAACACAGTGAAGTTTGAGTCACTAGTTAGTTAACTCTAGAAGGAGGTTGAGTAATTCAAAACTAAACTCCCTTGTGAAAGGGTGAAAAGTACAATAGGCGAGAAAAACCATCTATTAAAACATATCCTATTGTTGTTTTTATTCTAGTTCTTTGTTTCTCCCACATAAATTAGTGTTCTTAAGGGAAAAATGTTTTCCCTGAGTGTGGTCGGCCAACCCATCAAGTCGGCCCCACAAGAGGCACTTGAACCACAACAAAAGACTATATAAAGGAGAGGGATTGGACCTCATTTGAGTCACACAAGTCATTTGGTCTCTTAAATAAGTGTAAGGAAAATTTAGAGCGAGAAAGAGGTGAAGGATGTCGAGGAAAGCAATAAGGTCTACTTTTTTTTCTTGTGCATAAATTCTTTGTTTGGAAGGCTCACACATATGGGAATAAAGATATATCTCTTCAAATTTCGAGCTAGAGAAGAGCAAAAGATTGAGTTATAGAGAGAAGCATTGTTATTTGGGTGCCTGGCCTATCACTTGGTGAGTTGTCTTGATCAAACGTATTGGAAGTCTTCCTTGAATTTCTATAAGAAGATAAGTTTTTAGGTTTTTTCGTTGTGGAGGGGTTTCGTCCTATCTTGGAGCATATTTTGGTGTTCTTGTTTGCATTGTCATATTCTTTATTGGCATTTTCTCGATGATGAAAATAAAATAGTAATGATGATGATGAACTAACATGATATCACAAGAATTGTGAATATAACAAGAGAAAACATTATAAAACAAACCCTAATTCTATTTGCCCTAGTTTTTTTCAACATCTATGGTCTTGGAAGATTTGTAATATAGAAAGAAAAAATTGCTTGAAATCAAATGCAACGTAAAACTAAATCACGCACCTGGTAGCCAAGCGCTTGGTAGGCTAAAGTTGAGCAGTACTTTGATGTTTTTCTTTTCACGTATATGACTCCAACCCTAGTTAATCTTGTAAATCCAGATATGAGAATGAAAGTACCTGTAAAACAAAGGAAGGAGGAGAAGTTAGATGTGATAAATAATTAATAAAATAGAAGAAAAATCGTACCAATGCCTTATGCCCAATTAGTAGAGTAAAATTTTCTCCTATTGCCCTCCATGAAAAATGACAGTTTATGGTCTTTCATTCAAATACAAACATAATTGTCAAAGAAAGACAAATACTACATGAATTTTTTCATGGAAAAGTTTGTTATTTATTATAAACCTTTATGTAACTCCCACCTGGCCAAGACATACAACAAAAATATTAAACAAATTTTGTTGTCTTACCTAAACACTTACCATTTTGAGCTATTTTCTTCAAATAGTTGTTGCACTTCAATATCTGAATTGAAATTAATTGTCCTACAAATATTCTTGAAACCAATGAGGCAAACTTAGATTAAATTTGACCAAATATTAAATTTAATTGCGTGAATAAATAATAATTAAAAGGAATTTCATGCATGAATACCTAAATGAGATCCTCTTGGTTTCGAGAATAAATTGTTGGAGTAGTTTAATCTTGGAGCAAACCTCCCTCCACTCGACGAAGCAATAGTGAAGTCAACATTGACTTTCTTGTTACTTTGTTGGATTGAGGGTGTTTTTTCTCCAAGATTATCCAAGTCCTAATTTATTCTCTACTGAACAGGGCCAACCACGTGAAGGTGGAAGCTCTCATGGCCCCTTCCCCCCTCACATCGCTCTCAATTCCCCAATACCTAATATATCTACTATATAGGAAATAGTTGAAAGCAAGACATTAAGATACATAAAAAAACAAATAGAAAACATTCATTCATTTGTTCATATATTCATTCGTAAATCCACAAAATATTTCCTCTAAATAAATTTTATTGTAAAAAATATGTTTACATAATATGAAACAAGGTCATGTACATAAAGAGACATATAGAGATTAATTATTAACATATATCATTCATTCATTAGTCATAGACACAAAATACTTCATCTAAAAAAAGTTAACATCAAAAAAATGTTTTCATAATATGGTACGTGATGTTTCTAATTATATAACTAGTACAATAAATTCTTTTCATTTTTCTTTATTTTTGATGGCCTAGTCGTGTATTCATGACATTGTTGAGGTTGCCTCAAGAGGGGTGGATCATCAACTATGACAAACAAGAAATGTTAAATTGATATTTTTTGTTATTATTCATTAATAAAAATAGCAATAGAGTTTTCTTTACCTCGTGCACATTTGACACTGTTGGAATGGATACTATATATTCTACTAAATTTATTGTAACTAATTTATATACTGGTCACATTTTCTAATTTACATTAGTCTAACAAAATTCTAACATATTTAATGATAAATTCAAAATAGTTTGTGATTATGATGAAAATTTAAGTACATATGAGTGTAATGTCCATGATGGGATGTATAAATTGTCCTCTGCACATTGCCAATCAATGAAAATAACCTTGAATGGGGTAGCACTGGTATGTCATCACCATCTCAAAATGACCCGATAGATGAAAATTTGCCATGTCTGTCATCATCACTTCACACTCTCATAGATGACCCCTTATATAGATTATATGCATGAATTTTTGGTAGGCCATCCCCTCTACCTAGCCCATGATTGATTGTAAGAATATGTGAACAAAGTATAATCTATAAGTAGGGGATCTTGTCAACAAAAACAAGTCAATTTTCCTTTATTCACTTGTTGTCACAATCAATCATAGGGCTGGTAGAGGGGATGACCTTCCATAAATTCATGCATATAATTAGTAGAAAGGGTCATCCATGAGATAATGTGAAGTGATGATGACAGAAATTGTAAATTTTCATTTGCTGGGTCATTTTGAGATGATGGGATAGTCAAATGCTAGCCTATTTAAGGTTATAATCATTGACGGTAATGGGGAGGAAAATTCATATGTCCCATCATGGACATTACACATATATGTACTTAAATTGTCATCATAATACAAAGTGTTGTGATTAGGCATTGAAGTAGGAGTAGCTAACACCTAAATTAGGAGTGTGGCAGTGTAAGGTGGAATGGGATATGGATACAAAGTAGTAGATGGTTGATTTCTCATGGGAAAATATTGTGTAAAGGCTTAGTTTAACACAAGAATATGATTATAGGCTCTTGGTGTTTGTTATAGCTCCAAAAATCACTCTTCATATTTGTGATGCTGCACTCATGGCCTAGGGCAACCCCTCCTTCCAGACCTGGTCCAAATATTCAAAAAACAGTGTTTTACTCCCTATACGCGACATTTCCTTGAGCTAAACGCGTGTGTACGTGGGTCTGTGTATACCCAACCCGCGTATATGTCTTAAAACACTTAAAAAAATTAAAAATCCTTAATTTCGGGCGAAGATCACGGGTTTTACCTGCTGATTACCTATTAGTGTCCGTGGCCCAACTATTCCCAACGAATTCCCAACTAAAAAACTACTTTGGGAGAAGTATAAAAAGGGTTCAATGGGAAGGCCTAACGGAGAAGAGAATAGAGAGAAAGATCACTCTGCTGAGATTTTCCTTGACCAGGTCTGAAGATCCTTGTGCTTCCAGCACTTCCCCCATTTGCAGGAAACCCTTGTTTCCTTGTGTGATAATGTCTTTCTACTTGAGGGATCATGGAGTAAGTCATGGAAGGAGTTTGTTGAAGGCTGGAAACTGGACGAATCCGGAGGACGATTCCGCTTGGAGCCTGCGAAAGGACGAATAAGGTGAAATCATTCCTTTCTGTACTTTAGTTATTTATAATAAAAGAAACACTTGTCTCGTTCCTGATATAAATCTTCTTCATGTTCATGATGTCAATGTTATAATTCATATGTGAATGGTTATTTCTAATCATATAACTAACTGCCTTTCCTTATGTTATGAAGATGATTTCTTTATGATTCTTGGTCAATATACTGCTGTACTTTCTGGAATTGTTTGTTTTGCAGGTTGAAGGACTAAAAGGAACTCAAAGAGGGTTTGGATCCTAACTGGATCTTCTCAAACGAAGGACCTCAGGTGCACCCCTTTCTCATATAGTTTGTTTATATTAGCATCACGGCTGTATGGAATGAGATTTTCTCTGTGTAAATAACCTTTGATCTGCTAGGGTATAAACCCAAGACCCTAGGGGAATTTATCCCTTAACAGAATTGGCGACTCGACTGGGGACAACAGTATCATTGTTCCTAGTTTGGGTTCACTCAAACCAATCAGGGCTCAGCTATCTGTTTGCTTGTTGTTACTGTGTAGTCTATTCCTATAGGAATTTGAATTGTAAGTTTGATCAGTTTCTTCAGATTGTTTTTTGTTTTTTCTTGAAATCTTTTATATACGCTGTTTTTCCAGTTTACAGAAGCGTATATACGCATGTTTCCTTAAGTAAAACTGCGTATATGCATGTTTCCTTAGGCTGAGTCTCGTATACACGCAGCTGTGCACTAAAACAGTCATGTATATCTCGTAATTTTCAAGATTCTTCAAATCTTTTTGTTTCTAAAGGTATATCTGTTGGTTTGATTCAGTCCTAAACAGTTACTTTTATGTGTCAGTCTTTAGTTTTACAGCAAGCATCAGATTTCAAATTCTCTCTGATTGCGAGAAGTGTTGGTCTTGTTTTTGCTCTTTTGCAAGCTTCATTGTTTTTGTTTAAGCACGCAAGATTTCTTGCTAGGAATCTTGGTTGCTCTGATACTTTAGGGCAGAAAGATTGATCTCAATCTTTGTGTTAAATCTTGTTTTGGTGACCTTTTGTGTTTTCTTGTCAAAACTACATTTTTGTGACCATATACTTTTCTTGCTTTCCAAAAGTTGTTGATTGACACTTTCTTGAAAATTGTCTTTTTGATCTTTTGGTCTTTGTTGCCAAGCTCTTATTGCTGCTTTTGATTGTTAAGAGCATCTCGAAACACATTTTTTTGTTGAGTTTTCATCCATTTTGTGTTGTCAGCTTGCAAAGTGTTTTGTTGCCGATTTTTCAATCATAAAGTTTCAGTCTTGTTAAGAGCACTTTTGAAAAGACGTTTTTGCTTTCTCTTTTGAAGAAAACTTCTTCAAAAACTTGGTTTTGCTTTCTTAAACTTTGTTTTGATTTATTTTCTTTTAATGAATGAAAGTGAATTTTTGTTTGTCTTGAAACTTGCTTTTAGTGTAGAGACGAAAATGAGCATTAGCAACTCATATTCCATCTAAACATTTTAAGTGGCAAATCATATTGATAAACAAGTTACTTTCATTTCTTGATTTAGAGTAGTCTTAAGTCTTGCATCAGCATGTACTCATTGCATTAGGATAAATTTGCACATCATTTTAGGACATTCATAGTTTTGTTAACTTTTATGAGTGTGAAGCTTGAGTAAAAGAAAAGAAAAGAAAAATTTGTTGCTTTCTTTGAAGTTCCTCTAAACCTAGTAGAAATTTCTTTCATTGAAGAACAAAACGAGTGCATTTGCATATAGTTTGGTTTTTATTAATTTCTTTTGTGTCAAAACACCACAAGTTTCATTTCTGCCTATCCCTTGACTTAAGAACAACCCATTTAAAAACAAGCGCTAATTAAAATATACTAGAACTTTTCATAATTGTCCAGTTAGACATACCAACAAGTTTTAGGATATTTTAGGGCCTTGGATTAGGCGAGTGGAGGGAAAACTCTCCAAGGCCATTTAAACTATCAAACATAGGAGTCTAAATAGTGAGTGAAAATCCAATAGCGTTAGGGAGACCAGGAAAGCTCCAGATCTGGGAGTTAAGCACGAGGGTTTTTGAAGATAAGGAAGAGAGATACCCCCTCTCCTACTTGTCGGATCTAACCTCAAGACTGTTCCACCTGGCTTCTGATACAAGTTGGTAACCTTAGTTGCTACTCCTAGGGATCTACTACTAGAGGGCACCCATGCGAAGCTTGGCGGTTTGCACTGGCACAGGCTGTTGTTAGGAGGTCAGCGTAACTTCCTCTGTTACCTTCGCTAGTAGGATTGGGCCATCATTATCCTAGACTATCTTCGGAAGGCCCCTTACTTCACTTTCTTTTATTTTGGTGTCCGGTCCTCATCACCTAGAGCGGAAATACTCGAAAGTTGTTTGACTGGCTGATATCTTTTAGGGACTTTTTAGTGTGTGCTTTGTGCTCTTAGTTGGCCTAGCTTTCATTTTTTCTTGAGTCTTTAGCTAGAACTTAATAAAAAATTCAAAGTGGCTAATTGATCACCTAGACGGTCTCGAAGACTTCATGATCTTTCACCACCAAGTTTAGAGCCTTCTCCTAGAAGGCACAGAGGTAATACTGCCGGTGGGTTTCATCCCGTGGTAGCTAACGCATCGGGGATTGATCCTCCTCACAGGGACATTAGTGTTCAAAATAGGCCTGGTACTTCCGTGGAACAAGAGAGGAACACTCCAGTTCTTTCTTGAGTTCTCTTTCAATCGGAAGATAACATAGAAGTAGAAGAATTTCAAGAGTCGTTAGCGGCTCCAAATTCTACCTTACCTTTTAGTTATCCAGAAGTATTACAATACATTGGGTCTCAGAGACCGTCAAGGCCAGGTCATATTACGCACTTACCATCGATGGCTACTACTGGAAGCATGGCTTCTACCACAAGTGCTACAACTATGCAGACTCCAACATCAGTACAAGGGGGAGGAACCATCTCCATCCCCTCTGCATCTTTATTTGGGTCTTTTGCTAGCACATCTTTAGTTGGGTCTACCTCCATTCCTTCTACGAGTGGAAATTCCCAAGCCAATGCTTTTAGTACTAGATTCTTCCCATTTGGCACCCATTCACAGGGTATTCCGTCAGTTCCATTTAGTGCCTCCACATCCATGATGGCTGGATCGACTTCATTTCAGGGTTTTCCTTTTGGAAGTGGTCATATACCACATTCCAACCCAATGATAGGACAAAGCAGTAATCCCTTTCAAGGTTAGACTAACCCTATGGTTAGTGGCATGGGAACTGGGAATCCATTTTACGACCAACAAGGGAATAGGCCGTACTCCATAGTTAGTTCGTTTCAAAGTATTCCTCCCTTAGCTTCTACTTGGAATCCTTATCAGGGGTTATCGACTCCTTATAATCCTTTAGGAGGGAGCTTCGCCGGTTATGGAGGTTTTTTGGCCGGAGTTGGTCAAACTCCGAGTTTTGCTGGATCACAAGGTCTGCCTTTTGGTTCAGCTAGTTCTATGGGTTACTTCGGGCAGCCTAGTGCCTTCCAAAATCCAGGCCAATCTTTTCAGAACTTTGGGAACTTTGCCCAGTCTGGGTGGAATCCCCAAGGTCCTCCTAGGCTTCCTTTTTTGGCAGCATTGAATTTACCAGATCTCACGAAATTAACAATGATCCAATCAAATACAATCTGGCCTAGCCTCCGGTCCCAACCAAACTCCCTTTGGACATTCCAAAGTTCGAGGGGAAGGGCGGCGAAGACCCAAGCAACCATGTAACCACATTCCATTTGTGGTGCTCATCAAACTCCCTTATTGATGACTCGATTAGGTTGAGACTTTTTCAACGCACCTTGACTGGTAATGCAGCCAAGTGGTATATAGAGTTGCCAGGGGGTAGCTTTACATCTTTCGCTGACTTAGCTAATATTTTCTTAAATCATTTCCAGTTGCCTGTCTGTTATGATGCCGGAACTGAACTTCTGGCCAATTTCTGTCAGGACACAGCAACTCACATTTCTGACCACATTCAGGAATGGAGATGGAGAAAGAGGCTTATTAAAGCTGAGATTCCTCCGAAATACCGTCTCGAATGGTTTTTGAAATCTTTACAACCTGAAATCTCTAAGGATGTCTCCCTGTCTGGAGTCTATTCTAAGGAGCAAGCTATTTTTAGAGCCCAGTAATTAGAGTTGATTTATTCTTAGTCTGGGATTCTACAAAAAATCTTGCCTGATGCTCCCGGGACTAAGGTTGATATAGCCAAGTCAAAGCCAGGTCCCCACACGGATGGTATCGTTGGATCGGTAGACACAAATGCGGTGAACTTGTTGAGTCAACTGCAGCAGTTGTCTTTACAAACTGCTTCTAACAACTAGGTCACATCGTCTAACCCTTCTTCTTCCCAACCCTCTTTAGTTAATGTCGTCCAATCTGCCAACCCCAAAGGAAATCAAAATTTCAATGGGAAGAAGAAAGGACGAGGTAAGAAAAAGAGTCAAGATGAGAAGACTGACGCAAACAAATCTGGCAATAATGCTGGTGGTGGTAGAAATGAGTCTAAAAAGAAAGTCAAGTTTCCATGCAAGTTATGCAGTGGAGACCATTTAACTCATCTCTGCCCAAAGATTCAAGACGCTCAGCGCTTGTTAGGGCAGCACAGAACTTCTAGTTCTCAAGCTATGTTAACCAACCCTTTTCCCCAAGGGCGACAACTTCTTGCTGGCGCAAGTTCAAACCCTGGTACCTCCGCAGGGGGCAACCAGGAAGGGGAAAAGTCATCAAATGTTTTCATGGTGGGTTCCAATGTCCATGTGGCCACTTGGTCACGTGATTATGGAGATGCAGAAACTTCCAAGGACAAAACTGCTCCCGGAAACATTGACCTTCGTATTGAGGGACACCCTGTTGAGACTATACCACAGATACCGAAAGGTTCCGCTAAACGCGTGACTATTAATACTAATGCTAGGGCCGCTTAGAATTACTCCATTGCTGAGGATCTGGCTCAGAGTCCATGTGCCATGTCCGCTTTAGAGGTTCTCCAGTCGTGTCCAGCTCAACGAAGTGCTTTACTTTCGGCGATTGGGGCAGTTGATCCAACTAACTCTTTGGTGCTCATTTTCGACATGTTAAATGTCAAAAAGCGACTCCCTCATCACATGGATTTCCAAATAAAGTCTACATATGGGAAAATTAACATTTTTCGTACCGTTATTGATGAAGGAGCTTCCACATGCGTCATGTCGATGTCATGCTGGAAGGCTATTGGATCGCCTTCATCTGTTCCTTCACCTACCCTCCTGATTGCATTTGATGGAAATTCTCATAGGCCACATGGGATTATCCCGGCCCTTCCCATATGTGTTGGGGGGAAGGTTGTTAATATTGAAGTAGAAGTCATTGATGCTAACCTAGACTATAATCTCCTCTTAGGAGGAACTGAGTATACGAAATGGATGACGTTGTCTCGACTCTGTTTCGTGTAATTTGCTTTCCTCATGAAGGGAAAATTGTTAAGGTTGATCAATTGGATTATTGTCCAGTCGATCCTTAAGCAACTTGTAAGTCTACTGTTCCTTTAGGGGATAACCCTTGTTCGCCTATAGAGAATCTAGGAGTCAGGATGTACTCTTCATTGATGGGTACGTTTGATCTTCCCCCTCCTACAGCTAGAATAGATACAATTTCATCCTCCAAGGACCCTTTATGGAAAGAGTCAGTTCAAGCTCATTATTTTTTGGATCCTGGAGCCTTATCTTCATTTGTGACCACATCAAATGACGGTAAGGTGGGTGGAATGGAATCTCTTATGTCTGAAATAGAGCCTAGATGTGAATCTATCGATAACTTTGCAGACAACCATTCTACTCCTTCCTCTAAGAAAGAGATAGATGGTGATGTGGCTCATCCTCGGACCCTTGATTCCACTTCTGCGTTGAATTTCTTGGATATTGTTTTTCCATCTGACGAAGCGATATTCGAAGCAATGACAGCTGTAGATCGACCTTTGGAAGATTTACATCGTCGGTCATGTTTTCGTTCCCCTTTGCATGAAGTCGAATCCAGGTCCTCCAGTTTGACTAGCGATGTTTGTACGGTTCGTTTGGCTCCAACACAGTTATTCGCCGAAGGAAGTATATTGATTGGTTTGATAATTGTACTGATAAACATCCCTAGGAGCAAGTGGGCAGAGCCCCCTGACAGGCTCTACCTTAAGAAGTACTTTGCTTAGTAATTAGGAAATGGCTTCTTTGTACATTTTGTAGATTTGTACATATCTCATCGAGAGTTTTTGATATCGACACTTTTGGTCTACTGTGGCAGGAGTTAATGGATGACTTGGTCTATTTTGGATTCGCCGATGGTGCTAGTCGGCACACTCGGAACCTCGCTTCTGCAGCTTGGGTACTCTACTATCCAACTGGTCAATTGATGGTGTTAAGGGGAGTATGCATTGGTCCCACTTCAAACAATATGGCTGAGTATACCGCCATCATTAATTTACTATCCGAAGCCATTTCTTATGAAATTTCTTCGTTGGTAGTCTATCTTGATTCACAATTGATAGTGTCACAATTAAATAACATTTATCGGGTAAGGGATCTATGTTTATATCGCTAGTATTTAAGGGTGAGTGTTATAGACATTTTTGTGCCTTACAGCATGAAGCATGAAATGTCGATAATCTGAGGGATCCAAAGTCCCTAAACATGTTGTTCCTACCCCTAGAGGAACAAGGTCAGCAAACCACAACACTAAAAATCAGTTCTCCACCTGAAAACACTCAAAAACAAGCTATTTCTGGATCATGTCAGCTGCTCCACTGAGCATCTGCGCTGAATGTCAACTGCTCCACTCTGTACCTGCGCTGAATGTCAAAAGCAATGAAGGCTACCTGCGCTGGGCGAGATTGGCGAAGTGGCACAGTCATTCTGCAAGGTGTCAAATGCCCAGGAAGCTTCCAAAATGACACTTGGATCAGGGAATTCGCCTTGTGATGAGTAAGAGGATCTAGATCTCCAAGTGGAAGCAAGAAACTCCAAGTGGACTCAAGAACTGAAGTATAACTGAAGTGGGAGAGGACACTAGTCAGCTTCATGCCAGCCTTAAGCTGACTCATCCTTTCTCCAAAACTCCTATATATAGAGCTCTCTCATGAGGTCTATTGAGGCTGGAATCTTGTGAATGTAAGGAAGTGCTGTTGGTTTGTGCATAGAACTATTGGGTGATTGCTTTGAAGGAGGTGAAGAGGAGATTTCTTTCTGCTGGGAGGTGTTGCTGGATTGGGCCTATTATGGTTGTAACACTCTCAGAACTTTACTTCTTCTATTAATAAAGTATTTGAGGTTCTTCTATATGCATGTGTCTCTATGGTGAATTGATGCTTGTATATTTGATTTATTCTAATCCTTGAATCAGTTATGGATGTATGCTTCTTGTAGTTTCCTTTCTTTGTGCTTTTACAGGATCTTTGTGTAGCTGGGCCGGTGAAAGAGCAAGGAGCTAGGAGCAAGCAGCAAAGAGGGAAGATTGGATCAACCATTAGCGGAAGATAACGGTTAGTGGATCCCTTTCTCCTCTTTCTTACATCTCATAAAGAAGTAATCTCGAATAGCTTTGTATTCAGTTGTTGCTGAGGTACTATCACCCTTAGAGTGGGATAGGGTCATTCCGTATTGGATACTTTTCCCAACAACAGTGAGGTTGTTGAAAAGATCATTTACTTACATTAATTATTTGCACATTCCAAGATCTCATAATTGGTTAGCTAATTCTATCACTAATCAAGCATTAGACTGGCACATCAATCATTCATCACAATAAAATCAAGCATCAGAAAGTCGAACTGTATATACATATCATAAAGCATCTAAAGTGTACATAAGTGTGCCCAAAATAATATACAAAAATTGGGACTCAAATGCCCATAATCATGTCCAGTACATCTAATGCCCCGGCTTAGGATGAGCGACTAAGTAAGTAACTATCGCATTGGCCACATGCCGAAGAGTGCGAACCCAGTCACGTGGCATGCCAACCACATGACACTGCATATCTACAGGAAGATCCTCTACGGCAGCTGTCGGTACTCTGTGAGTGAGTCTCACCAAGTTCCACTGAACTGTGTGTAGTAGTCGCTCTGTGTCGGCAGCTGCCTCTTCGGCCCCTCGGTTGCGATGTCTGTGCTGTGGGAACTCATCCAGTCGTACCGGCCCAATATCTAGAACATGATCATCACATTAATCATTTGAATCCTCTCAAAAATATTTTTCAAAATTCATTAATTTGAAAAAATCACAAAAAAATCATAAAAATAAAAATAAAATACTTACCTATGTCGCCCCATGCTATGGTTGGTGGTAATACTAGATCAGGATCCCCTCAGAAATCAAACCCAGCATAAGGGTAGTCATCTATGGCAATGATCTGATCCTCCCACCAGGAGAAGAAGTCATCATCAAATGTAGTCGGTGGGACGTCCCCACATCCTAGATGTTTCATCAAGTCAGCCCACCTGCCCATTCGTGGATCTCCTGGGGTGTTAATTGAAACCGGTACTCTAGGTTGAAGTGCAGGGACCCTCTCAAAAAATAAAGAACACAAAATAGTCCCATATTCGAAGTTTTTGGTCTACCCTCTCTTGATGGAAGTAAACTGGCTAGAAGAGGAGTACACCAGTCAAATACGGTGGTGAGACAATCTACCGCCAAGCTCATGGCTGGCCGTGATGCCTGGTGCAGAGAATCTGATCCGTTCACTCTAGCTATAGTGAACAAGATTATCCTCAGCGATAGACTCTCCACATGTTTGATTGGAATTTGACTTCCAACCTTCTTTGGATGTCCCGGGCAATATATATGTACGTAGTCCTCGATCGAGAGACTGCCTCGTGTTCTGCCCCTCGAATGTACTACCTCTCCCCTTTGGGAAAGGCCTGTGATGAAATAAATGTTGTCCACTTCTATCTTGAGTGGCATCTGGTCAATCATAAATGAATCATCCTCGATGCTCCAGTAGTGAATGAGCATCTCAAGTAGGCATGTGTTTGCTTTCATATTTGGAATTTTGAAGAATTTTAGCAAACCACATCCCCGTAAGGCATCCAAAGCATTGGGATCATTCATGACCTCATCATCCATTGAGGTATGCTCTCTTTCTCGCCAAGTGACTGGCATCCTGAAGAAAAAATGATTTTGGACCATTAGCTTTTTTGTTTGAAATGTTTGCGGTGTATACACGAGTCCCTTTACACACAGTCGTGTGTAGGGCCCGCGTGTACGCGAGTTTCATATACCCAACCCGCGTATATGCCGCGGTGAAATTTTTGACAAAAAATTCAACGGTAAAACTTAAATTAAAAATTCTAAAACTAGTTGGAATTGAATTCAAGACAAGTATAGAGGTTACTTGGTGATTTTGGAAGGATCTATACGGTTGAATTTTGTGTATGGAAAAGTTTGCTTCTTTTGCTCCACTCCTTTGCTGGCAAACTCAAATGGTGAAAATGGTGTTATAGACATTTTTTGGCACTGCAACCCCAATTATATATGTCCATAAACCAAGGGCTCTTAAGTCCCTAAAAGTGCTGTTTCACACCCTAAAAGAACAAGGTCAGTTGATTACATCATCTCCCAGAAGTTCTCCACAGAAAACTGCTCAGAACTAGTTAAAACTGGACCATATAAACTGCCTAGTGCAGAAGGTGCGATGCATCCCACCTGCCCAGAGTAAAAGGTGCGATGCATACTGGATAGCCCTTCTACAAGGTGCGATGAGCGAGAGTGGACAAATGGCAGAGACTGTTTGCAAGGTGGATCGACATGGAATCTTCCAGAAACTTCTCCTATGACACTTGCCTCTTTGAATTCGCCCAGGGATGAGTAAGAGATCATCAATCTCCAAGTGGAATCAAGAACTATCAGAGAGAGGAAACTAAACAAATCTTAGAAGCTGACTCACCTCCTTGCAATCATCTATATATGGATCCCTCATCCCAGAGATCCAAAGCCTGGAATTTTGTATCTTGTAAGGAAGTGCTGCTGGTTTCTTGGTGTAACATCATAGTGTTGGGTGATCTAAGCTTTTCATGAGGTGAAGAAGAGCTTTCTTGCTGAGAGGATGACGCTGAGTCAGAACAATTGGTTGTACCCTCTTTGCTATTCTTGATATTAATAAAGCTATTCAAGTTTTCCTCCACATTCTTGTATGATTGGTGATATATGCATTTGTGTGGTCAATATATATCTGGTCCTATATTGTTTGTGATAGTAGATCTCTGTTCTTGGATAGTGTTATGTTGCTTTGATTCCACAAGTGCTCTTTGAAGCTGGGTAGATGAGGAAGCGAGTGGCAAAGATCTATCAGAAGGGATAGGAATCAAGCAAGGAACCAAGCGCAAGACAGAGGTTGGTCTCCTTTGTTCCCCTCTTATCTACTTCGCATAAAAGAAAATGAAAGTAGTTTTAGTTTGTTTGTTTCTAAGATAGCTACCAGTCTTAGTGGGACTAGCAGCTCTGCGTAGACACTAGATTTCTTGATAACAAAATGGCGACTCCGCTGGGGAGCGAATAGCTTGTTTTCTTTTCTATACTTGTTTGTTTTATAAACTTACAGACAGAGCCTGAATTCAAGCCAGCTAGCCTTCAAACTGCATTTGCTATGCAAGTGCAAAGTAGATCAATGCTGCTTCATTCTATCTCCGGGTTTTGTTTATAAATTGAACAATTGATTTGTAAACATCCTAATTGCCCTTGTGGTGGCTCTAGTAACCTCCTTAGATCTACCCCTGTGATTTATTTACTGATTATCACTTGCTTGGCCTAAATCCCTGAAATGTGCTGCAAACTGCGATCAAGAACTGGATCAAAAGTCTCGCACTGTACCATCGCACCCTCTCTTCAAGGATATCAGTATGCATCGCACTTCCCGTGTGTAGTAGGTGGGATGCATACTAGAATCCCTGTGTAACAGGTGCGATGGTCAGAGAAGGCTAATTTTACCTCCGGAATTTGGTTTTTCTTCACTCTTTTCAACTCTATTCAGGAGTTTTGTTGTCTGTAGTCAGTATACCTCTCCGGAAACCCCCTTCCTTGCCATTATTCCGCCTCCATTGTGCAAAGAACTGTAAATGTTTTTATGTATTGTGAGCCATTTTCAATTCTCTTTTACAAATAAGTAGAGTAATTGAACTGTCGTTTCTTGATTTGGAAGTGTCGCAAGTGTCGTTTTTAGTCATAGAAGAGAATCCGATTGTTCTTGATAGTCGATTACACGGTTACTCTTGTATTTGATTTGAATTAGTAGTTTTTCAAGTGTCAAAAGCAAGTTTTCAATTCCAAATCGCAAAGTGTCATCATTGTCTTCATTTTGTCTTGGAAAGAAGCTTGTTAGTAATGTCGCTTTGAAAAGTAATTCAGATTTGCGCTTAGCTTTCTTTTTATCATTCACACATTAAGAAGGTTGAAAACAAATACATGCATGTGCATTTGCATTTAGACTGTTTGTTGGTTTGATTTAGGACAGTGCATATAGTGTGTGCTCTCTGCTCTATGTTGAAAGAATATCATCTCTCTTTCTTTAGTAGCCAGGATTTTCATTGCAAAAATAAGATTAAACGATTGTTTATCATCTTAGATTGCATTTTAGGAATTGTATATCTACATCATGTGGTGAACCTGAAAGGAAAATTTCTTAAACAAGATCAACTGTAAAATAAATTTAATGAATCTAAAAACGCTTTGGAACCTAACGCACAACATTTAGAAGTTTAGGCTAGAGACGTATTCCGGCGTCGTAAAGCCTGGTAACTGTTGTTTTCATCGCTGGTTGGGTGATTCCTCCACTTTGAGACGAAAAGTGCCAGTACAGACTTGTGCTCCCACGTACCGTCGAGTATATACTGGGAGACCACAATAGGCTATATCCTTTATCCATAGGAAGCCATGTCTGCCGCCCGATCGATTGCAATGCACTGAACACAAGATTCAGGAAGATTGATTGCTATACCGTAAAAAGTATTCTGCAGTTTTGCGATTGGTTTGGTAATCCCTCTGTCTAGACTTCCAGAGTAGTCTCTTTTGTTCCTTTTCAGACTCCTTAAAGGAAAAGGTCCATCTGAGCACTTGTCACTTCAAGCTCATTAAAAATCGAAGGCGACTAGAGTCATATTTTATTTTTTCTTGACTCTTAAAAATTGAAAAAACAAGTTGTGTCAAAGCGTCTAAAATTTATTTTAATCGGAATAAACATCACCTTTCCCACGTTGGTCTTAGGTTGAGAAAAATGGAGTCCACCAACCAAGGATTTCCCCTTGGAGGAAATCCTAGTCCTTTCTCCTCTTGGGGAGATGTTGGTGCACCCCATATGGCCACATTGTCGCTTCCAAGATTGACAATCGGCCTGCCTGTATGGTTCTTCTCGACCTCTGTCATTCAGAACACCGTGATTCCTGAGCAAGAAAGCTAGCAACTAGATGATACCAGAGTTACCCCCCAACCTTCTAATTCGTCTGATTCTCCCTCTCTTCCTTCCTCTTTGCTTGATGGAGCTGGTAAAGCCAAAAATCAACTAACTAGGAAGGAGAAGAAGGGGAAGGAGAAGAAAGAGAAGAAGAAGAAGGAGTGAAAGGTGAACAGGGGCAACTAGGTGTCATCTAGTGAAAATCCACACACTGCACTGTCAAAGCCTAAATCTCCATGTGTCATTTGTAAAGGAGATCAATATCATTGAGATTTTCCTTGCATCCCTCGGATCTTAAGGGACTAGTCTCCTCGTTTGCACAATCCAGTGTCAACAACCTCTGATGATCATGTTGAAAGTACACTGTCAACTAGTGAAAGCGAAGTGTCGGGATAGAAAAAGGAAAAGCAAATTCCCTTGTAAACTGCGTGAAGGCGATCGCGCTGTCCAGCGTTGTCCCTTCCTAGACGAGGCTAAAAGAGTTTTGGACGACCGTCCGGTTTCACCGTTACGACTTCCTCCTAGATATAAGAAACTCTTGCCAAGTCCATCACTAGTTGAAAATCCAACTGACACGCCATTGTGGTCGGTCGAAGCGTCAATCATTGAAGATAAATCATCTGAATTCACACCAGACGAAAGTCAAAAGGTCGAGGCAGTAGTTGACCCGGTCTTGCCTTTAGAAGGTCCATCTTTAGATGATACAGTCACTGGAGAGAACAAGAACGACACCGTTCAAACTCTCTTTGTAAACACAGACTCCGATGAACATGGGGGCAGTCTACCCGTCCTTTATCACAGGAAGGAAGTTCGTCAGAGTCATATCCGGTCGTCTATTTGGTCCCACCTCCAAGCAACCTAGTTGTTTCCTTCGATTAGAATCTACTAGGTAGACCCCATTTACCGGCTAGTGTACCGTTTCGAATCATTGCACAAATATATAGAATGGTCATGGCCGGTACCATCATAGATGAAGGGGCTTCTGTGAGTATCCTTTCCTCAATTGCTTGGAAAGCGCTTGGTTCGCCATCGCTTTTGCCTGAGATGATAAATCTAACAGGCTTTGACAAAGGAACCAGTCGACCGTTAGGGATCCTTCCCAATGTGTCGATAACATTGAGAAGGAAAATAGATCACATGAACGTAATGGTAGTCCAAGGACCCCTATTTTATAATCTACTCCTTGGATGCGACTATATTTATTGCATGGGAGCCATTGTCTCCTCGCTCTTTAGAGTAATTTGTTTTCTGCATGAAGGAAGAGTGGTCAAGCTCGTAGACCAGCTTTCATTCCCTAGCTCACACATAGCAAATAGTCAAATACCATCCCTGAATGGTCTTTTCACGCAAGGAATGTCTCATCAATCCCCAGTCCGTCCACCTGATGAGCGCGAGTGATTCGGGAGGACATGACTGAAACCCAGGGGGCATGCACCCTGGTCTGTTTCGGCAGGAAAACCTTGGGCATAGGGTAGGTTTCTGCGAAGGATATATGACTGGTTTATGAGATTAGATTGGAATAAGATTCCTTCGTCAAAGTTATGTGAGTGGAGGCAAGTTGCGCCACTCACCTTTGTTTATTTCGGTAGACATCGCCGAGGAAGTGTTTTGTCTGCAATGCGGATGGAACAATCTTTGGTAACCTGGAAATTTTTCGCTATACCTGGGGGCATGCAAACCTTTTAGCATGCAAGTGAAGAGCGACCATTTATTTTTTAAATTTGTAGGTCCTCTAACCCTTTAAACTCGTAGGATTGGTCATTTCCTAACTTGCATAAAGAAAGGATGCGGGGCAAAGCTTTGTAAGGTGCAAGCTCCATAAAAAATGGCATCTTAGATGAGACATCCTTATTATACGACTAGATCGAGTAGTTTTTATGTGGAGTTCAAGCTCGTTAAAAAGTAAACATAAGCAATGAGAAAATGTTTCCCCCAGAGTTTAAGCTCATTCATTAAAAAATGAACCAATTTCTAGTAAATAACCATCGTGAATGCATTATCATCAGCCTTTGAAGCCTTGGTCATGTTCTCATCTTCACCTCCACTCTGTATTGGCTGATCTTTCACCTCCATTTGATTGTTTACCGTTTTTGAGGAACAAATGCGAAGAGTGATCCTGTTAGCCATCCTTGTGACACTGCCGTGATTGGAAAATTCCAAACCTTACTTGGAATCAGCCGTTACCCGAATTTATCACTCGTTCCTCGAAAAACGGGTCTCCTTTAAGTGCTTTTCATCTGACTCGTAAAATATGAAAAGATTGCCAAGAAATTAGCCTCTCCAGCTCATTAAAGTGACCGAAAGTGCTATCCCTCCTTTAGATTTTAATATTTTTGGACCTGAGGGATTATTACACAAAAAGATCGAGCGCTTGTTTTGTTCAGCTCGTTAAAATTACCGAAAATTCATCCCTTTTGTATTATTTTATACTTTTTCAGACTTAAGGGATTATAAGATGAAAAAGGATTATTGGAGTTTTCTTTACGTCCCTTTCAGACTCTCTAAAATTGAAAAGGACCGAGTTATCTTTGTCGTTAAACTCGTTAAAACCGAATAGCGACAAACTTGTCCATACAGACAAGAACGAGTTTCACTATCGCTAGGCTCGTTAAAACATAGCAATGGGTTTGCCTGAAGGGAAAATTATAGAACAAGCATATGTTATCCTCCTCAAGCTTGACAAAAATAAAGAGGTACTGGTCAACAATGACTGGGGAAAAATTGGGAAGAAAACTTGAAGAAACTTTATTGGTAGCAAGTCGCTCTTGAACATGACACTTTCACTCCGCATCCGAGTCGGGTTGGGTTGTTCCGTTCATTGGTCATATCACCATTGGTCCATCACACCATCCACATTTGGGGTTAACGCTACCAATCCATCATGTCAGTGTCGCCGGTATGTTCAAGAAAAGTCGCTCAGAGAATTCACCTGTGTCTCATCCGCGACAATACATTCACACTCCATTCTTTCATGACCGCCACCCTGAACCTTATATCATCAGATCGTTTTCACCTCCATTAAAATCATTTTCTCCGTTTCGTGTCGTAGATGTGGGATTCATTAAGGCCCTCCTACGATGGATCGCTTCTTGTCGACATCAGCTCATTATCCAGGAAGTCGATCTAGGAACAACCCTTTCAGTACTTTGAAGCTTGCATGCCTCAATGGAAAGTTTCTCACTTCCGGCGATAGGTTTACATCAATGGCCTTCGACTGAAAGATTTTGCGTGGTGTTCGACACCAAGTCCCTTTTTCACACCACGTGAATTGTACTGTCATACCTTGAGGGTCATCATCATTATCAGTGATTCCTCTCACGCCTGTTAACAACTTACATCACTGGTTGGTAATCATGCGATGTCTTTCCATGTTCGACTCCAGAACATCTCTCACATGGATCAACTTGTACTTTGAGTGTAGATCGAACGAGATTGAATACCCCGGATCTAGTTTCATCCATCCGGGCTGCGATATATATTCAGTAAAATAAAGACATCAAATGTACATCATTGCTACACAGATAATCATCCAATCTATGGGATGATGGCTCTACCAGAATCATCAGTCTGCACACAGACGATTGTCTGTCATATGTACATGAAAATGAATTTATAAAGTTGAGCATGGGATTGCCCGCCTCAGCTAGATCATGAAAATATTATGAAGATAATGTATTGTATTGTATCTTATTACAGGTCGCCTTCCAGCTCGAAAAAACCTCGGATCCTCATGATAAAGCATTTCACCCGACATCAAAAGATTAGCGAACTCATGCTTTAGGGGGAAACTGTTATAGAAATTTTTGGGCACTGCAACCCCAATCATATATGTCCATAAACCGAGGGCTTCTAAGTCCCTAAAAGTGTTTTTTCACACCCTAAAAGAACAAGGTCAGCTGATTACATCATCTCCCAGAAGTTCTCCACTAAAAACTGCTCAGAACTGGTTAAAACTGGACCATACAGACTGCCCAGTGCAGAAGGTGTGATGCATCCCACCTACCCAGAGTAAAAGGTGCGATGCATACTGGATAGCCCTTCTGCAGGGTGTGATGAGCGAGAGTGGACAAATGGCAGAGACTGTTTGCAAGGTGGATCGACATGGAATCTTCCAGAAACTTCTCCTATGACACCGGCCTCTCTGAATTTGCCCAGGGATGAGTAAGAGATCATCAATCTCCAAGTGGAATCAAGAACTATCAGAGAGAGGACACTAATCAAATCTAAGAAGTTGACTCACCTCCCTGCAATCATCTATATATGGATCCCTCATCCCAGAGATCCAAAGCCTGGAATTTTGTATCTTGTAAGGAAGTGCTGCTGGTTTCTTGGTGTAACATCATAGTGTTGGGTGATCTAAGCTTTTCATGAGGTGAAGAAGGGCTATCTTGCTAAGAGGATGACGCTGGGTCAGAACAATTGGTTGTAATTCTCTTTGCTGTTCTTGATATTAACAAAGCTATTCAAGTTTTCCTCCACATTCTTGTATGATTGGTGATAAATGCATTTGTGTGGTCAATATATATATGGTACTATATTGTTTGTGATAGTAGATATCTATTCTTGGATAGTGTTATGCTGCTTTGATTCCACAGGTGCTTTTTGAAGCTCGGTAGACGAGGAAGCGAGTGGCAAAGATCTATCAGAAGGGATAGGAATCAAGCAAGGAACCAAGCGCAAGATAGAGGTTGGTCTCCTTTGTTCCCCTCTTATCTACTTCTCATAAAGGAAAATGAAAGCAGTTTTAGTTTTTTTGTTTCTAAGATAGCTACCAATCTTAGTGGCACTAGCAACTCTGCATAGACACTAGATTTCCCAATAACAAATGGTGAGTCCAAAAACTATTTTATAGGCTTTGAAAATGCAAAATTTTTTCAAAACTTGATTTTGTTTGGTCTCATGTAACTTTTAACTTGGGAGCTTGGAATGTCGAGAATGGTTTGATTTTCAGGACATTTTGGATGTTTTTCGACAATTTCGAGATGGTTCCATGACTGCTGACCCGTCATGGCAGGTATCGTTTTCTCACTGGCATATAGGTTAGGGACACCATTTTTTCCATTGCATTATGCATACTAGCCTCCATTTGTCAATACACTTGCCATAGGGTCGATCCCATTGTGTTATGGTTTGTAAACCACTTTCACTCGTAGATTTTTAAAAAAATCATGACACGATGGTAGAGCCATCCTTTTCATGGGCATCGTAGTTAGCACCTCACCGACATTTGTTGCCCATGCTGCTCCAATCTGAGTAGGATCGAGAGTCCTCTATAGTCCTACCATGACTTATGCGATGAAGACTCATTCCTCTTTGCTTCTTCACTTCGTTCTGGCCTTATACCCTAGAGGCTCCTTTGTGTTGAGTTGTACTACTACATTGCATTTTGACCATTTTCAACCTTTTGGCCTTAAGCCGGCTTCACTTGGACTCGTGTTTAAGCCAACTTTTGACCATGACTACTGCGAAATCAAACTTGCATGGCCTTGCCTTCTGAAACTTGACACACCTTGATCCGTGGTGTTAGCGCTTGAGATTTCACCCTAGGCTGAGGAAGGTAAACCTTCAAGGCAACATCAAACCATTTCACCTCGTAGCTAGCCCTACGGGGTATGAGAAGGCTCTCTCCGGTCAAACTCAGTAGATCTTTCAATAGGATGAGCTGACCCAATTAGGAACACTGATATTAGGCTAGTAAACTGATAAGGAGGGTTGATTTAAAGTTTTTGGGGTTTTTGGTGGCAATTGGAGGGAGTGCAATTCAGGGTGTGGGGATTGAGCTCAGTTTTTTGCAGGTGGGTCTTTGGGGCAAGGAAGGAGTTTGTGCTGATGCCTTAAGCTGAGATGGATGATCAAGGAAGAAAGAGAGGGAGCTAAAGAGGGCAAAAAATGACTTTGAATCCTCTTTAGACAGTGGAAAACATAAATATTAAACAAAATTGAAAGCTGAGCATGGCATGCATGAATTCAAACTTTATCACTTCTTTTGTTTAATTGGCAGCAATAGAATAAGAGATGGAACGCATAAACACACTTACAATGACAAGTAGGAAACACACCATCAACACAATAATCCACAAGAATCCACAATGATGTCTGCAAAACCCTGGCCTTCCTTTTCCTCAAATTGCAGAGATACAAGTAAAATATACAATAGAGCTTCTCCCTCAAGAATCCAACCATGAAAATGAGTAAGAGAAGGCATAATATAGATCATCTAACTCCTTTCCCCACCTCTAGGGGTCGAGCTCAGCTTCATAGGAGCAGTTTGAACTAATTCTAAACTAAGCACTAGATAATAGGTAGTCAAAACAACTTGCCTCTAAAACTTAGGTAACCCATCCATGCATTTAATATTCACTATTTACATCAAGGAAACTTCTAGAAGTGTTAAAGGAGAGTAAATGTATCCATGTGCCATGAAAATGATCCAAAAATCCATTATTTACAAGCATTAGAAGTCAACCATAGTAAAAACTGAGTTTTGCAGGCCGAAATGGTCAAACTGGCAAAATTTCCCTGAGTGGTCGCGCCCCTCCCTTGGAGTGGTCGCGCACATTGGCTGCTGTGTTTGAGGGCCTTCCTGGTGTCCAAATCAAGTGAAAGATAGCTTGTTGGAAAGGTCTATGAGTCTACTTGCCAACCCCACTGGAATTTCTGAATTTGGAGTTGATTTGACCCCTCAAAAGTCATTTCTCCCAAGGCAGCTTTCTGCAACTCAAAAAGTGGGCAGAAAGTCAAAATTCGCATGTATTTTGAGCTTTTGGAGGCCCAAATCTCCATAAAAACTTGACCCCATGCATAGGCAAGTGTATTTTTGCATGAAAATTCCAAAAATGTAAATTTTTTCTCATTCTGAGCTGTCCCCACGAGTGGTCCCGCGCGGGGTGAGACCACTCCAACGGCCAAAACCTGTAAAATTGCACAAAAAATTCACAAATGACAAAATTTTCTCCAAATTTCTTGAAATTTGTGCTGGGAGTCCCCAATCAAGTACCATGCTCAGTCAAAGAGGCTTTGGCCAAAATTTGGAGTGGATCGGGCGTTTTCCTTCGTTTTTGTGCTTTGGCCAACCGTCCTTGGAGCACCTTCGTTCGCGCCGGTATTTTTGACATTTCTCTCAAACCATGACACCTGTGTAAAAAGTGAAAGAGGTTTTTCTTCCTTTTCATGTTGTGGACAAAAACCTCTCTCAGGTTTTCAAAATTCATCTTTGATTGCTCAGAAACAACTTTTGAGTGAAACTTGTCCCGATGTGTGAAACAAGGGATTTTGTCGAAATGGAGCGAAATGAAGGGGATAGAGGGCTTCTAAATTCTTGGGGAAATTTTTGGGAGTGGGGAGGGATGTTAGGAAACAGGGGAAAGTGGAATCTCAAAGATTGAGTGAGGGGAAGGGGTCGAAAAGGAAAAAACACAGGCCAAACCTAGAAAATTGCCAGGTTGTAGCTAGAAACTAGGGTTTGTGCAAAAATGAGGAATTTGGTGGATCTAAGGGATGGGAAGTGTTTGATAAGGTACTTTAAGGATAGGGGAAGGTGTATGAACATCAGGAAACAAGTTTTGCCGGTGATTTGACCATCCAAGAGAAATTGCCTTCAAAACCCTAGGAGAGGGAAATGACCTTGCCTGGGCGCAACATGAAGCATGAACAAGGTGTAAAATGACTCATTAGACACTGACATGATAATGAAAACCCTACGAATGATGATAAACTCAGCTGAATGGTGACATGGACTGACATTTGGGCAAACCCTAGACCTAATGCCTAGTGACCAAATTTTGCTTGAAGACTCACTGAAATAACAAAATTTGACCTTGACACTTCAAAATCACTTTGTAAGAGCACATTTGATCACTGTAGGAAGGCTGGAAAGACTGACACTAACACGTGGAAGGAACACACCTTTGAGTGTCTTTGACCAATTTTCACCTCCATGCATTGAGCATAGGAACGTTCCAATCCCAGGAACTAGATCATCTGTTTCACCGACACTCGTTATTTCCACTGTACTATAGCATTCTTTTATTCTTTTTCCAGCTTAAAGAAAAAGACAAAAAAGCTATATATTCCAGAAAAGAGCGGGAACAGGACAATATTTTCACTTATTGTTGGCAGCTAGAGTTAGTTGTGTCACCCTTGAACAAAGCACTCAAAGCAAAGTCTCCTCCGTTTGGGCGGGATTTAGTTTGACCTAGGCACGCCTTAACCTTTTTATTGAGTCAGTCCTCCCCTGATTGGTTATCTCTTCCAATCATATGGAGGGTTCATTTGTGCCTCCTGCATGACGAACTTATACAAAGTCATCATATGCTGCCACAAAGTCACATTGAGTCGTGCTTTTGTTCAAGGGAAGTTAGCCTGAGTTGGTCTCTCTGCGGTGTCTCTTGACTCATTTTTTAGTCGGCCATCCCTGGTTGTTAGTATCATGTATATCATCACATAAGCTATATTGGTCCTTTACTCGTGCTGGTTTGAGAAGGTCCCCATTGACTTCTTGCTGGCGGGTCTTGTCCTTATCGACGATGACATCTTGCTTTGAGGATAGGCCTAGAGCTGCACCCTGACCCTATTTTCATTATTGATAGGTCACTTTGTGCTCAACATCGATCAGTATCATGGGTCTTTGACTGAGTGGTTTCCCTTGTGTTCGACATCAGCTTACGTTATCACACATTGGGATTCATACAGTACCTTGGTTTCCATTTGACCCTATTGGTGGATACCTCGCCTCTGTGTCAGTTTTCATTATTGGTTGGTTCAGAGGGTTTCTGTCGTGCGCTAGCTACATCTTGTGTACACCGAAAACGTGCTTTGGTCGGGTTACTACATCTTTTTCGTCCGATTCCTTCCACATTATTGGCCTACGGGTTACACTCGCGCTAGATTGATGAAGGATGCCTTAATGCCTTCCTTCTAGTGGATCTTTCCCTATCGACTATGACACATTTCTCTGGGGCAAAGATCTAGAGTCCATTTGGCAGTACCTTGGGGTTTGCAGTGATCAGTGGTAGATCCTTCGCTATCGACAGTGGGAAACCATCATTGTCTCCTGATTGATAGATTCTTATAGGTGTTCGACTCCAGCTCATCTATTCACACTTGTTAGATTGTACTGGGTACCTTGACGCTCATTATCATTATCAGTGAGTAGTCTCACGTTTGTTAACGATATACATCAATGACCGATAATCAAATGATTTCTCACATGGTCGACTCCAGATCATTTATTCCCATAGTGTAGAAATGTACCACGGCAGTCAGTGAAGACCTCAGGTTGCATCAGCATTCATTTGGGTCACTTGACAGTTGTTCCTGTTGCTGCTAGTTGATACCACTCTACCTTATATGTTGCAGTCATTCATGGCGACATTCTATATGCTGGCACCTGAGTTTGCAGTGTAGTACCATCCTACTCCATCATGTTCATTTGGTACCTTTTGTGATCAGTCTTTGATTTCAGTGATCCGGTTCATTCTTCAACATCATTGACATTCTTATATGTGATACTCAGACATGTACTTGTTCGATCGTGATCAAATGATCCATTACGTATTTTCCAGTTCTGTATACTAGTATACTTAGTGGATCCACTTGTACTTGATATGCGGACATGCTTTACTTTCTCTAAGCATGGGTATGCCCGCCTTAGACAATGTTTCTTTCTGATTTCCTTTTGTCACTTGGCAGGGTGAACTTTGGTGAATTCCTTCTCAGTTTTTGGCAGATTTCCTTTCCATGAAGTTGCTTAATACATTTCGGCCATCATTTACCCCTTTTGACCTCATATATTAGGGGGCATCTGTTATAGCTCCAAACCTCACTCTTGATGTTTGTGATGCTGCACTCATGGCCTAGGGCAACCCCTCCTTCCAGACCTGGTCCAAATATTCAAAAAACAGTGTTTTACTCCCTATACACGACCTTGACCTGAGCTAAACGCGTGTGTACGTGGGTCTGTGTATACCCAACCCACGTATATGTCATAAAACACTTAAAAAATTAAAACTCCTTAATTTCGGCAGAGATCGCGAGTTTTACCTGCTGATTACCTATTAGTTCCCGTGGCCCAACTGTTCCTAACAAATTCCCAACTAAAAAATTACTTTGGGAGAAGTATAAAAGGCTTCAATGGGAAGGCCTAACGGAGGAGAGAATATAGAGAAAGATCACTCTGCTGAGATTTTCCCTGACCAGGTCTGAAGATCCTTGTGCTTCCAGCACTTCCCCCATTTGTAGGGAAACCCTTGTTTCCTTGTGTGATGATGTCTTTCTACTTGAGGGATCATGGAGTAAGTCATGGAAGGAGTTTGTTGAAGGCATGAGAGTGGAAGAATCTGGAGGACGGTTCCGCTTGGAGCCTGCGAAAGGACGAATCAGGTGAAATCATTCCTTTTTGTACTTTAGTTATTTATAATAAAAGAAACACTTGTCTCGTTCCTGATATAAATATTCTTCATGTTCATGATGTCAATGTTATAATTCATATGTGAATGGTTGTTTCTAATCATATAACGAACTACCTTTACTTATGTTATGAAGATGATTTCTTTATGATGCTTGGTTAATATACTGCTGTACTTTCTGGAATTGTTTGTTTTGCAGGTTGAAGGACTAAAAGGAACTCAAAGAGGTTTGAACCCTAACTAGATCTTCTCAAACGAAGGACCTCAGGTGCACCCCTTTCTTGTATAGTTTGTTTATATTAGCATCACGACTGTATGGAATGAGTGTTTCTCTGTGTAAATAACCTCTGATATGCTAGGGTATAAACCCAAGACCCTAGGGGAATTTATCCCTTAACAGTGTTCGTAAGAGAGTTAATTGACTTATACCATGAATTTATCAAATATATGGTATTCTACATCCTCCTTGTATTTGAGGTTAGTGAACAAGGGTTATCAAGCCCAAGTGGGATAGCACATCCGTTGTGTATAACCTAACTGTACCTATCTCTCGATCTGTATGGACCAAAGTGATGATCTATCAGTCTATCTATGCTAGCCAAGATGAATCATCAATGAATATGTGATGTTTGTATTGGGCTATAAATCTATGAATGACCCATCAAATTGATTTGTAACCAAAGCCATGGAAGGATCTAAATCTCAAGAAAGTGTTAAATATTAAAGATAAATCAAGTTAATATTTAAACTAACTCTCTACCCTAGATTTCTCAACATGCTAGCAGAGCTAGGTTTTTATGTGAGGGCAGAAACGAATATCAACTTGGCACCATCTCATATCAAGAAGACTATATTATTTTATTAGAATTTGTGAAGGAAAGAAGAACAAAAATATGGGCATAATTACTAGCCCTAATTGCATAAATAAGTTCATTAGTATACACAGAAAGGAGCAAGGGGTTTTGGAGGGATATAAGCACTTTTATTGATGACCAAATAGCTAGAAGACCTTTTCTCTCTGGACCGAACCTATCAAACAAGAAAGAAAAATTCTGGGCTCATTCTACTAGCCCTCTTCTCTACGACATAACCTCAAACTTACTTAAGAAGAGTGCAACCTCAAACTTACTTAAGAAGAGTGAGAGATTAAGGACTTTAATATTGATGGAACAAAAGGTTATTTGATGAGCTCAAGAAATGTCAAGCAACTTGACAAATTAAGTGAATGTATGAGGTAATTTTACAAGATCTGAAGTCTTCGAAATTCATCTATCAAGCCATTGTTCTGGACAAATTTTGAGTGATCATAGTCTCAAGTTGAAAGGCATGTGCATAAGTCTCTTTTGGAAGCCCTAAAATTCTTTCCATTGTCGCATTTTCAAAGAAGGCCAAATGCACTATTGAAAGAGCATATACATGTGCATAAAAGAGATCCAAGATCAACGTGACACAATATTTTAACGATGGTGTATTAAAATGTGTCATCAACTTACAAGATGTCTAACAATATATTGTAGTAAATGCAAATCATAACATACAATAGACATTGCTTACAAGTTGGGTAAAATTGAATACATACCACCCCCATAATAGAAATATTTTTATTTATTCTATTCACGTTGTAATCAATGACCAACTCTTCCTTGCAACTATTGATTTAATGGCACATACAAGTACACAGTTTCACTCACATCCCTTGAATATGAAATTGGGTTGCTTATTTGCGGTGACAGACTATGTACTATTTATAAACCCTGCAATATTCCCTGCTGCTTTTGGCCCTCCATCAATATACATACTTGTACCTTTATTTTAATCATTGTCTTTTAGTTGTATATAATTTGCAGCCACTCCATATCTTCACATACTTTTGGTATAATGGACTAGCTGTACATACTCCATCAATTTAGTTATTTCTCCATAACATACCTTTATGCCATCCATGGAAAATAGTCCCAAACCATGTAATGACAATGGGGCAATGCGGTGGATCCTTTCATTGATAGAAAAAACACAATTTATTTTAGGAAGATCCTTGGATTCCCATTGTTTCACTAGATGTTTGTACCTCAAGGGCACCTTAATATCATATATGCTCTCATTATCATAAGAAAATGACCCCACTTTAGCAAGAAAAAATTCCATGCATCTATGGAATTTTCTTCTAATATCTTAACCTCTAGTTGATCTTTGCATGCTAGATAATGTAGCATATGTTTGTTCAATTTCTTCTATCCTACCTAAAATTTCATCACTCGACAAAGACATATTTAACAAATACCTATTTGGTTGAATGTCGTATAATACTCCATCAAATGAGATAAACTGTTAGCGAGTGTCATAAGGGATGTTGAGAAATGTCTTGATGAAACCACAAGAACATTATAATGGTACAAATGAGTTACAAGGAAGTTATTTGCATTTCAAATATTTAATTAATATTTAAAAACTTGAGAACTTGAGAACCTATTCATACTGACCAATGAAATCGCTTGATAACATGAGAACTCAACATAATATGATATAATTTAATCTTCCATTACAAACAATTACCCACATACTTCAATATGTTGAAGAATTTAACTAGTTTCGGTATTCATAATTTCCATTTGACTCATGTCATGATGTAATTCTTATGTATCTATCAAAATAAGAAATAAAATGATTTTTGTAAAGCATGGGTTTCATGCTCAAGTCACTTTGTCATTAGGTCAAACATCCATTGAATTATCCTAGGGTTTGTCATGAGTCAAGAGTCCTTGTCATATTGTAAAAGACCCTTTTGATAATTTGTCAAGGAAAGAAAAATATTTTGAAATTAGAAATGTCTATAAAGCTCCCAAGGCCAAATTGGCTAGAAAATGAAAATTCGGCCTAGAGAGGGCTAATGGAGCCTCTTGGAAAGGCTATTTAAAAATGTATATTCAACCTTTTGAGAGACACATCAAGATTTTAGAAGTTTGTAATTTGTCTTCTAATGTTCAAATGTGTGAATACCCTTGGGTTTCTAGGGTTTTCTTAGGTCCAAAATTGCAAGAGGTGTTGCAGGTTTCCTTGGTGAGCACAAAGGCTAGAAGAGCCTTCATATTGAAGAGGTCTTGTTTCATTGCCCTTCGAAGTCTTGTTTTACTGCACTTGGAGGACTAGACAATGTCATCATGCAACATATATCATGAACCATAGTTCTCTTGTTGTCATTGTGTATCAAATGAAACTTTGTCCCAAATTGAGCGAGAAACTCAAAATGGAAACATAATTGGTGTTGCTCCTATGGCTTAGTTGAATCAACATGCTCCTGTCTATTGGGAAATGTAACTATTTTTGGTCTTCATAATTGTCATTTGTCTCATTTTATGATGTAATTATTATATATTTCTCAAAATAAGAAAGAAAATTGTAAAAAGAAAATCTTATAAACCATGGGTTTCATGCTTGATTATTTGGTCAATATGTTAGGGATCCATTGCATGCCTATAGCATTGGATTGAGTCAAAAGGTCATACTTAATATGTAAATACCCATTTGGGCACTTGTATCAAAGAAAAAAAATCATTTTGTATTTTGGAAAAATGTTTACACTGCTCCCAATAAGATGTCAACTAGCTCGCTGAAGTTGGCCTCACATTGGGCTTAAAGAGCCCATGGAAAGCTATATAAAGTAGACATTCCACCTACTTTGAGAGACATCACACACACACTTTATTTAAAAGAAAGTATGCGGATAAGAATAAATGTGAAGTACAACAGCAGAGATGAGTTTAGTTGAGGAGCAATCTTCCCTAGAAGACATTAAAGGTCTGTAACATGTGAAGTTCCTATTGAACATTGTAACTAGTATTGGTCTTCATAATTGTATTTGGCTCATGACATGATGTATCTCTTATGTACTTATCAAAATAAAAAGAAAATTATTGTAAAGAAAATTTATTTATTAAAGCATGGGTTTCATGCTCAAAGTTTTTGGTTCCTAGGTCTAAGCACCCATTGAGTGCTCTAGGGTTTTTGTCTTGAGTCAAAGTTTATGTCATGATGTAATAGGCTCGATTAGGCTCTTGTATTAATAGAGAAAATATTATTTTGTTTTGTTTAGATAAGTCTTACATTAATAATAATGATTAGTGCATTCTTGATCCCTTCATCGCTGCATAGTCCTTCACACATCTATTTTCAATAATTTTGACTCATGTGCTTACAACTTAATTCCATGACACATGACCCACATAAGAAGTGCTCAACATATATATTATGAAAAAAGTCCATCTAATTTCATAGGGCCAGAGAGGTGGTCTTGAGCAAGACTATTTCTTTTAAAAGATGAATAAGCGTTGGTAAGGGTTGGTGATCGTAAATTCTTTCTTACTAAATGGTCAGTTAATTCCCAAAGGATTCAGGGCATCCATTGGTATGGAGGGATTTAAATACATAATAATCATTTTACTCTAAGCTATTATTAATTATTGATCAATGGTTTTCTTTATACATTGTGTGAAAGTGGTAGTTATTTATTATGATATTGTTGACTTGTAATTTATAATGGATATTGTTTATATATTGTTTAAGGAGAATTGGTTATAGAAAGGGGAATAAGTAAGGATGTATGTCACACCTATACTTCTATCATAGCAATTAATGTTTCACGTTAATTATGTGAAAGTAATTGTAGTTTATTTTGATATTTTACCTATCATATAGAATGGATATTGTTTACATATTCATTATTAATATGGAATTGATCACAAAATGTGGAATAAATTAGTATGCATATCAACGATTCATGAATGAAAACATCACTAAAAAGTGAAATGCAATTTTCTAACTCATGAATAAAACATGTAATGATAAAAATGATATTTGAATGAGAGATGTGTTCGATGCATAGATATTAATGATTAATATTGGATAAATATTGGCATATATGTGTATGAGTGTGTGTTATGAGCATGAGACTTCTAATATCGATAAAACTAAGAAAATAGAGAATATGAATAACCTACAGGAGCCCATACGTATGAAGGAATGTTTGCAAGATCTTCTAAATATGGATTGAGGAAAATAAAGTACCTTGAATAAACCTATACTAATTAACGTAGACTTAGTGTACCACTTGAAGCTAGAGAGTTGTGCAAATAGTGGAAGGATACATGCCTTATAAATTGCCAAAATATGAATAGAACCATAGAGAAATATTATGACATTCAATTATTATTGGGATAAAGCATGAGATGAGTTGATACACGATCCCATGAAGCATTAAGATTAGACTCAATATAGACTTGTGCCATGGTGAGTGAGGCCACTCGCACACCATGAAGGGGATAACTAGGGCTTGTGAGTGAACAAACGTTGATTGATTATTTGAGCACCAGGAAGGGGGAAATTATGCCATAGATGAAGAAATATCAAAGGAATAAAATTGATTATTTATAGGTTTTGTTTACATTAATAGACATTGTTGCGCAATCATCTTGTATTGCACATATTTCCATTAATAAATAAATGGTTAATCTTAATTTTCATGCATTATAAAGGAATTGGTGTCTTCTAACCACACAAATATATGTATGTATAACCATATGTATAATCATCTCACATTACGCATAATTCCATTAATACATAAGGAGTAATTACGATTACCATACAATGGCTAGGAATTAGTGTGTGTGCGCATGTAACTCTCTCTCTCTCTCTCTCTCTCTATATATATATATATATATAGATAGATTCTAACTCCATATTTTTTTCCTAATTTATGGGGGATAATTTAAAATTTTGGTTTTCAGAACACTTCCATTAAATGAGCTCCATTTAATGTATTGCTTGGGAAGCTCCAAAAACCTTATGTGAAAATTATCAAAGCTCATGATTTAATGAGATCCTAAGAAGGTTATACTCAAATTCTAGGCTCACTCTTTCAAGCCCCAGTCAACAAATTCTAAACACAATTAGTGAGGGAGTAATAGAGCATCAAAAGCTCTGGTTTGAAGATCCTAAATTTCTACCATCAAGAACTTTGAAGGTTGAAGCCATTACAAGCAATAACAAAAGTCTAAGCTATATTCCAAGTTATAAGAACCTTAGGCTTGCATGTATGAAAATATTTTTTGATCCCTGCTTCAAGGAGGTTGAAGGCCTAATTCATTAGCCATTGGAAGGCTGATACTATTGGAAAGAAAAGAGAGACTTTGGGCATCAAAGAGGGACTATTTTCACCATCCCAAGAAGTCAAACCTATAATAGCAACCACAGATCCAAGATTCTGGGCAACCTCAGAGGAGACCCTAAAAGGAAGGCATAATCTGAATTTGTTCTTGGTTGTGACAATAAGGATCCCAAGATTTGATCTTCTTCTGGGCATACGTGGAGCATTGAAGACTTGATACTCAACTCAGTGAATAATATAACCAATTCTGGGTATATTACTCTTTTAAAAGGATACAAAATATTCATCTCAAGAAGACTGATATCTCTCTGTCTCTGTGAAAGCATTCTAAAGAATATATCCCATCTACAAGTTGTGTCCTTATAACATAACTACTCTTCACTTTTTGCATATTCAATATAGCCAATCACATATATATTTGTTCTCTAAAGATCGAACAATCATCTAAAAAGAGCTAACCTTCAAGTGGTATTATAGAATGATTTAATTTTTGAGAATTTAAATGATAATTTCATTCACTATGTACTCATGATCCAGGTTATTCGTAAAGAAGACAAGTTCTGAACATATTTGGAAAGTCTTATTTGTGGAAAATCAGTTTGAAGATTGTGATATTGAGTTTAAGAAGGAAGGCTTTGTGTTTTGAGCACTCTTGGAAAAATCAATTTGAAAAATATTTGTGGACATTTTTAATTCTTGAGAAGAGCAATTGGAAAAGTAATCAAAAGAGTTTTTGAAAGGAATTATGCATAAATAAATAACCCTACAAACCAAAATCAAAACTAGGAGCGACTAACGTTAGTGGGTCAAGCGTATGAGTGGGAAGAAGGAAACCTTTTCTTTAGATTTATTAGAGAAAAACCTTTGCATTACATAATTGGATAAAAGTTCAATGCGTTTATAGAGTGTTGAATCATCATTGCACCCCAGTTCAACAAAATCGATAAAGAAAATCCTGCCTTTTTTCAAATTCATTCCTACACCTTCTGTGAGGTAGGTTATCCCATGGGAGATTGGTCTTGATGCAAGGTCTTGAAAGTGCATATTTTGAGGTAAGTTAGAAACTCAATAACACATAATAGTATAAGTAATATATAGATATCAACCAAGACAATATCGCGTAATGCAAATCAAGCTAAACCTTCTAAGGTTTCGAGCTTACAATCATGGGTAAGGGTTCACCCTAGGTAAAATGAATAGATTCCTTGGGTGGAATTAGGTGGGCGAATTCAAGGTAGGTAAAGGACTGGAAATGATAAGAGAGCTGGGGTCGAGCTTAAAATCATGGGTTAAGGTCTGTGAGACAGTTATTAAAAAAAATAGCAAACAAAGGAACTTGGTTTCGAACTTACTACCATATTGAAGACAATTGTCTAATGTTTCCTTGCTTGAAGACCCTCGTGCCCAATTCTCTTCCCTGCTTGAATTCTCTCGTGACCACTACTCTACCCTGCTCGAATTCCCTCGTGCCCACTGCTCAAATTCCCTCGCGGCCTCCTCGAACACCCTCATGCTGCCCTGTGGAATGCCCTCATGCTCGCTTTGAGAACTTTATTATGTCCTTCGCTCTGCTGTGAACCTATATACGATTATGCCCTCTACACTTTTCATTATACAATTGTATATCATATTATATATAACCTATATAATTCTCTTATATAATATATATTTTATATATAATAATATTATATATATAATATATAATATATAATATATAATATATAATATATAATATATAGCTTATAATAATATTATATATTATTATATTTCCTATGTGTGGTGCAATACCCAGAAGTAGGTTTGTCCATTTTCACTTAATTGGTGGATGGAATTTAGATTGATACCGAGCTTTCTCACATTGAGTACTAAGCAAGGGGAGGTGGGGTACTGATAAGACAACATGACCACATAGTAAAAGTGACATGCTAGTGCATGATTATTTAATAAGTATGAATGTACCCATGTAAATCTGAGACTCAAAAGAAGCAGTCAACTAGTCCAACAATCATTCATTATTTAGGGGTTATCCTTGCTTCGTCTGCCTAGTTTCCCACCAGATTGAAAGAGGTTTGGGGGAGGAAGGCAGTGACGATTTCAACGTCATGAGAGTGATGATAAATAAAATTATAAAATTATTTCAAAAATGATTGTAGATGAAACTATGTCACAGTTGCATAGGTGAGAGCACAAATTTTCACAAAAACACATGAAAAATTCCTCATAACCATTCTTAAGGAAATTAAGAAATCTATAGAATGTGGTGCACATGATTAATCTTAATTAATGTTAATGAATTGTCTTTAAATTTATTAATAGTGGTCAAACAAAATTATATGAGTGGGTCAAAAAAGTTGTAGATGACATTTGTGAGGAGAAAGCAATAGAAGAAAGACATCCCTTAATGATGTTAAAATAAGATTTTATGAAAATTTGTATGACTAGTTCCTCTACATAGTACCCACTTTAATTCACAATTTTTGTTGGCAAAGGAATTTGGAATATTGTTGAACCCAAATCTCCACTAACAATACTAACTAGTACCTAATAGAAAAAATGACAATCTAGGTTGGAATATATTTTGAATGCTAGTTGAAAATTTGCTCAAGAAGCTTAGGAATACTTTAGAAATGAATGGCTAATTGTGGTACCTTGTAAAAGTAATTTTGGCTTTGTGGTGGGGGGTGAAAATTTGTGAGAATGCATAAAATGGAGTAACCTTAGTTGATACACATTGAAGATTCATTATGCAGAGGAAAATGATGAATTCAACTAGAAGAGAGTGAGAGTATGCACTAGAAGAATTAAAAAAGAAAAGGACGCTCAAAATATTGCAATCATACAAGACAAAGATTAATATTAAAAAAGTTGGAAGGGACAAAAGCTAAAAGAAAAGCATAGTAATGTATGATGTTGCAAACCATCATCAATCCCAAAGAAAAAATCCTCAACAGTGTCAAGTCATTGGAGTGCTAAATCAGTTTGATGATTATATAGATGTCACATGGGAAGAATCCTTGACTATTCCCTAAGTTAAATGAAGATATAAAGTTGATAGAGTTAGGCATTGTCACCCTTTGATTGGTAAATAATGTTGAAATAATAGAGATTGAGAGTTAGGACATATGATACGTAATCATCCAAATCCTTATGTAACAAGACATCTATGTTTAATAATTCCCCGTGTTTAAGAATTATTTTGAGAACATTTACAAGTATGTGTAGGAATTTACAGGGTAAGTTCCACAGAAAGAATACCAAAAGGACACCGCTCACAACCAGATCTCAAATCAATACACCAATATTTTTGACGTGGTTAAAACCCTCAGAGTGCAAGGAGGGAAACAGTCCACGGCCTGTCCCAACGTGGGTACTACAGGCAATTTATTAATCAAAGAATGAAAATTTACATAAGCTTCTCTCATGCACGGATTACCCGAACAATGACCCTCCATGCGCTTTAAATAGAACTCATGGACCAATCGGGTGTCAAGCCACGGATCAAGTGTCGGTAATACCGAGGTGAGAGTGAACCGTCGGATCACTACATATCGTGACCGTCGGATTGTAAGTTACAAAATGTACAACGGTAAAGAAACACACTTTACCTAACTCTATACTAGACCAAGTTGAACTTAACTATATCCTATGTGTCGGAATATCCTAACATCCCCCCTTAAGAACAACTTGGGATAGGATTGAAGGATTTACAAATATGACACAATAGGAGAAGGAAGGAGGCACTAGAGCCTATCCCCCCTTAGTGACAACTTCCTGAACTCCAAGCATATATCGAAGTTTAGTGAACTTCGCCTCTGTGAGAGCCTTTGTGAAGATGTCTGCAACCTGATCATCTGTTGGACAATATTGCACTTCAAGAACATGGTCATGAATGAGCTTTCTGATGAAGTGCATGTGTAGTTCAATGTGTTTGCTGCGCTGATGCTGGACTGGATCTTTGCATAGCTGAATGGCACTTTGATTATCACACCAAAGTGTGGTTGGATGCTGCTGCTCAAAGCCAAACTCTGATAGGATCTGACGAAGCCACAAGGCTTCCTTACTAGCTTCCACGGCACCACGATACTCTGCTTCTGCTGACGAAAGAGAAATGGCAGCCTGTTTCTTACAAGCCCATGTAATAGGTCCTGAACCAAGAGTGAAGACATAACCGGCAGTAGACTTCCGATCATCAGGGTCACCAGCCCAATCAGAATCAGTGAAACCAACTAACAGAGGAGCTGCTTTGGCACTGTAATGAATCCCAAACTGTACTGTACCTCGAACATAACGAAGTATTCTTTTAGCTGCTTTCCAATGACTTTCACGGGGGTTTTGCATAAAACGAGCAACAAGGCCAACAGCAAAGGAAAGATCAGGACGAGTATGGGTTAAATACAAGAGTTTTCCGACAAGTTGACGGTATAAGGTAGCATCAACTTCAGGAGAAGTACAAGAGACTGAAAGTTTGACTCCAGACTGAAAGGGAGAAGGGGCTGGCTTACAGTCTTCCATGTGAAAATGACGAAGAATATCACAAGCATACTTGGACTGGGAAAGGAAAATACCCTCTTGGGATTGCAAGACTTGAAGACCGAGAAAATAGTGTAAGTGTCCTAAGTCTGTCATTTCAAATTTCTTTTTAAGGCTGGACTTCACATGGTTTATAAGGTTGGGATCACTACCAGTAAGAATAAGATCATCAACATAAAGAACAAGGATGATAAGAGAGTTGCCCACTTTCTTGGTGTAGACAGTATTGTCAGAATGACACCTAGAAAAGCCAGATTCTAAAAGAAAGCTATCCATTTTGGCATACCAAGCCCGAGGAGCTTGCTTGAGGCCATAAAGGGATTTCTTAAGTCGACAAACAAGGCTGGAGTCTGTTTGTATGAAGCCAATGGGTTGTTCCATATAGATTTCTTCCTGCAAGTCCCCATGCAAGAAGGCAGATTTAACATCCATCTGATGGACTTCCCATTTTAAAGAGGCAGCAAGGGAAAGAACAAGGCGGATAGAGTTCATTTTGGCAACAGGAGAGAAGGTTTCAGTGTAGTCAATGCCTTCAACCTGTGAAAAGCCCTTAGCAACGAGACGAGCTTTATGTTTATCAACTTTCCCATCTGGTCCATACTTGGTTCTGTAAACCCATTTACATCTAACAAGTTTGCGTCCCTTTGGTAGAGGAACAAGATCCCATGTATCATTTGTCATCAATGAATGATATTCTTCATTCATAGCTGCTTCCCAATGTGGATGGCCTGAAGCTTCTGCAAAAGTGTCAGGATCATGATTTACTGGAGCTTGAGCCAGTAAAGAAGAGGCTCTTTCAAACTGAGAACGTGTACGTCGCTGATCTGTAGGATCACCGGCAAGATCACCTGCTGCATCCCGAGTAGCACGGACCCATCTTGGAAGTTGAGGATCCTGAGAAGGTGGGGGAGGATTATCATCCTCGCTTTCATCATCTGAAGAAGAAATGTTTTCAAAGATAGAAGAGATAGGAAGAGGTGGCACATCCGCCGGACTAGGCTCGCAGGCCGATTTATTTTCATCAAATTTTACATCTCTTCTAATGATAACATTTTTGGACTTAAATGGAATAAGTCTATAACCTTTTACATCTTCAGAATATCCAACAAAAGTACATTTCTCACTCTTAGGTTCTAAAGCTTTATGCTTTTCATCTGGAATATGGGCCCATGCTTCACTTCCAAACACACGAAAGTGACTTACATCTGGTTTAATGGAACTCCAAGCTTCTTCTGGAGTGATATTCTCTAGAACCTTAGTAGGAGTGCGATTGATTATATAATTTGCACAATTAATTGCTTCGGCCCAAAAACTAAGACTGAGTCCTTTAGATTGCAGCATACAATTAGCCATTTCCTTTAAGGTGCGATTTTTCCTTTCAGCTACACCATTTTGTTGTGGAGTGTATGGAACAGTATGTTGCATTTGAATTCCATTTTCGGTGCAAAAGTTGATGAATGTGTTTTTAACATATTCTCCACCATTATCAGTTCTTAGCTTAAGAATTTGATGTCCAGATTGTTTTTCAACAAATGCTTTGAAGGCCAAAAAAGTGGTAAATACTTCGCTCTTGAGTTTTAAGAAGTATACCCAAGTGCGTCTGGAGAAATCATCAATGAAAGTTAAGAAGTACTTGCAGCCAGAGAATGAAGCAACAGGAAGAGGACCACATAAATCACTGTGCACAAGCTGTAAAGGGGCTGAGGCGTGCCAAGAGGCACGTTTGTCAAAACTGTCCCGATGATGTTTTCCGAGTACACATCCGGAACAAACACCATCTCTGCAAGATACCATAGGAAGACCTGTCACCATATTTTCTTTACATAGATGCTGAAGGGAGCGATAGTTTAAGTGACCAAATCGCTCATGCCAAAGTTTGCTCACTTCATCATTATGAGCAACAAATACTGAGGGAAGATTGAATGACCCAAAGTTGTGAAACTTATACAACCTTTTGGAATCATCAGCAAGACCAGTAGCTAGAATCTGTTTAGGATCTTTTAGATCCTTGATTACAACATCATGAGGTGAAAATTCAACAATTTTACCTTCACCTGAATGAGTTATCTGATAGACAGATAGAAGGTTGCAGGATAAGGTTGGAACACATAATACATCATTAAACTGACCATTGTCTAGATGAACAGTTCCAGTCCCTACAACATTAAGAGATCTATCATCACCAATATATATATTTTTGGTGTTACAATCATTTAAAGAAGAAAACATGGCTTGGTTTTTGGCCATGTGACAAGAGGCTCCAGAATCAATGAGCCACTCATGAGAATGAGAAGAAGAAGAAGATACATTTAATGCATAACCAGACTGAGATGATTGACAATGACATGCAGAAAGTGCCATTCCGGAAGTTGAAGTTGAAGTAGGCTCCACATGGATGTTATGTTTCTTCATTGCGGCTTCCAAGGCTTCCATCTTCTTAAAGCATTTAGATTCTAAGTGGCCATCTCGATTACAAAAGTTACAATGTCTATCAGTCTTCTTCCATTTGTTTTTATTGGTCTTATCATTTTGCTGAAATGATCTTTCATTTTGAGGCTGAAATGGTTTAGGACCATTCTTTTGAGGATATGACTTCTTAGGATTCTTTGAATTTGGTTGCTGCTGGGCGGCTAACGCTTTCGTGGAAGAGTTTCCAAGATTAAGAAGACCAAGGTGTAAGAGTTTTTCTTGTTCTCTTATTAAGGAATCACAAAAGGAGTCAAAGGAAGGGGGCTTGTAGTCTTGTCCTTGACAAATGAAAGCTTCCCTTGTAGAATGGAAAGTGGAAACAAATACAGAGTAGGCTGGTCCCAACTTAGTAAGGATGGAATAAATAAGGTTACCATCTTCTTTCTTAACTTTAACACCTTCCAAGAGATATCTAAGGTTCTTGAATTTGGACAAGAAATCTTCAATGCAAGAAAAATTATTAGGATCCAAAGTAAGCAGCTCATTTTCAAGTTGATGGGCTCTAATTTCATTTTTAATCCCAAAAACTTTAGCAAGTTTTTCTAATGCTTCATGAGGAGTCTCAAGTTCTGCAATGTGGAATCTAAGATCAGGAGAAATAGACATCCCTATCAAACCACGTGCTTGATCTTGTCTATTTTCCCATTTTGCCACCTTGTCTTCATCTTTTGGTTTCTTCTCTTGGTCTGTGGCTATTCTGAAGAGACCTTTACTTCTAAGTAAATCTTCGATGTAGGCTACCCATTGGAAGTAGTTAGTGCTGTCAAGAATGACTTGGCATGGGCTTTCCATTTTAAAAAAAAAACTGAAGCTGAAGATGCTGAAAGTAGGTGTTTCAATGGATAGATCTCGAAAAAATAGGCGGTTTTAAAAAAAACGGCTCTGAAAAAGGCTTCCGGATGAAGAAGTTATGGCTTTTTGAAAAATAATTGTTGAAGTTGCCAGCAAAGTGCGCGAATGTGCGGGAATGAAAAAATCCGCCCCCACAAAATGGAGACTTGAACCCAAGACCTCTACTCTCTTAAAATAGCTTTGAACCAATTGATCTATACAAAAAATTTGAGAGAGAGAGAGAGAGAGAGAGAGAGGCGGGGGGGCCTCGGTTTGCATGCTTGCCTTGAGAAAGCTCTTTTTCCCTACAAAATACAAAACACAAAACCCAACACGAATATGCAAAGAAAAACGAACCTTGCGGCTCGAAGTTAGCTTTAGCCAAAAAACTAGAAATTTTAAAAAAATCTCAAAGTTAGCTTTAGCCGAAAAACTAAATATTTTTCTCAATGTTTCTGATTTTCAGAGATCACACTAAGGTGCAGGGAAAAGAGCATACGCATGAGAAAAATCCTTCCTTTCTGTTTCTGATTTGCCCAGATCGCACAGAGTCGCAGGGCAAAGAGCATACGCAGAAATGAAAGGTATAGATCCGGTTTAAAAAAAAGGCTAAATAAACTGAGACCAAAATAAGCAGAGAGAAAATAACAGTAAACTGCAAAAAAAACACTGTATACCTCCCGATCTGAAAAATGATGCAGCTAGGGCTACTGGAAACCTTTTCGCATGAAACGAAAGGGGTTCCTCACTGGAACAGATGCTTCGAACGCAACAGAGCAGTCCTCTCGGCCCGAAAGCAGTCAGAAACAGCAGATCTAGGAAACGACAGCCGCATGCAGTTCTACCGGCTTCAGATTTGGATCACCAACGGACGCGGCCCTCAAATAGCTCTGATACCATGTAGGAATTTACAGGGTAAGTTCCACAGAAAGAATACCAAAAGGACACCGCTCACAACCAGATCTCAAATCAATACACCAGTATTTTTGACGTGGTTAAAACCCTCAGAGTGCAAGGAGGGAAACAGTCCACGGCCTGTCCCAACGTGGGTACTACAGGCAATTTATTAATCAAAGAATGAAAATTTACATAAGCTTCTCTCATGCACGGATTACCCGAACAATGACCCTCCATGCGCTTTAAATAGAACTCATGGACCAATCGGGTGTCAAGCCACGGATCAAGTGTCGGTAATACCGAGGTGAGAGTGAACCGTCGGATTGTAAGTTACAAAATGTACAACGGTAAAGAAACACACTTTACCTAACTCTAACCTAACTCTATACTAGACCAAGTTGAACTTAACTATATCCTATGTGTTGGAATATCCTAATAGTATGTTCTTGACGATATTCGTAGTGGTATCAACTAGACAACCATGTAAATGTGAGACATATGTTGTTCCTTGGAATGCCCCAGAAAAAAAGTGAAATTGTTTAAGTCTTGAAGGAGATAATAATATACTACTCCACATAAAAGATATTAGAATCGTACGCCTTATATGAGGAGGATACCTCAATTTTTTTCAAACATTGAAAGGAAGTGATGCAACCACAAACAAGACATTTTACATACTATAAAGATCAAAATTGTTAGATAGATGAAATAAATCTTCTAGTAAAATCAACCGAAGTTGATCAATTAAACACTAAAAGACCATTGAATATCCTATGACTAACTCCACCTACTACAATATAGTAAAAAGAACCTCCTCAAAAAAATGTTGCACTGCCATCTACCCCTCTACGAGGTTGATGAAGACATTAAAAATCATTGGTTCATATGTGAGAAAAATTGGGTTGTGATGGATATACCACAAATAAAGAAAAGAAAATTGCAAAGTGTATTGGAGCATTAAAGAAAGGAATTTTAACATGATTTGTGAATTTTAAGGAGAATTAAACAAAAACAAAAACAAAAATGGAAGTGAAGGACAATTTTTTATCATTCCTTAAACTCAATATGTCAAACATCTAACAGCACAAAAAATAAAAGGCCCTAATTAGATGCCTTGTGAACTTGTGTTGGAATACAACGAGAGTTTTATTTATCATCTTAGCCATATCCCATATACAATCAACAAGGACTTGCTTATAGAATGGTTCATAGCATGCCTTTTATAAAATATAAGGGGTACTCTTTGAATACATGAAATAAAAACTTTCCAAGATGCCATAAAGAAATAATAACAGATGGAATCATATGAATAGTGGTGTATCCTATCATCATTTGATAGAAAAGTAGAATAAAAGCTTGAGATACTTAAAAATGACCTACAGACTTGAACCTTTAATGAAGTGGCCTACGGTGTACAATATGAATGAAGGTTACTCTAATTGATTTGAAATGAAGCAGATTATTAATTCTGTGTTAATTCTCCATTCAGAATAAAACCCAAGATGCTTGTCATTTGCTTATCAAGTGCTTAAGGATTCACCATTTTTGCTTAATCAATTGATTCCCATGAGATTTTCTTATGTAAATGTTATAAACAATTTATCATAAAACATACGATGAACAACAAAAAAATAACACCAAAGAACATCAAACTACAACACACAACATAGATATTTGATGAGGAGTTGACCCCTCCTAAGCTACGTCTCCTTGGTCCAACTCCCAATGCTTGGGCCTCTCTATTATGCTCAAAATTACAACAAAAGTGTGTTTACAATGCTCAAATGCCTCCGAAACCTGTCTCAATGAGTTAAGAATAGCCAAAACTTCTAGAATATCTATTTTTTGCACCTAATTTGGATAAGAACTGAAGAAGTTATGACCTCTCCCAGTTCTCCCACAATTTGCTCAACAAATTCCCCTTTTCTGGCCACTAACCATCAAATTCGGCCTGAAATCCACCAAATTTGCCACATTTCGGCCACCGAAGCCATACTTCTTTGTAGGTTCGGAAATCGCAATTGGCATTGACAGAGAGATAGATGAAACAACTCCTTTAAAAAACTGCGATCGCCGATCGACGTGGAACACATTGCAATCGGCTATAGGCAGAGAAATGGGCGCACATAATACGCCACACTTTTGAAAGTGTGATGATTGATTTATGATGGCAGACTTAATGATTTATGCACCATGGTTCATAACTGTTAGAAAATTATATATTACGGAGCAATGGAACACATAAAATATTGCAGAAATATAAACACAGAAAACCCACAAAACAAGAGAGACACAGATATACGTGGTTCACCCAGTTTGGGCTACGTCCACCCTGAACAGCCAGTCCTTCCTTTCTATTATCCAGCAAAATGAAGAGACACAACCTACAGCAAATCCACTGTAATATCCTCTGTTTTCTCTCACAGTCTCACCTCACTGTTTCTCACTCACAGAATACACATATATCACACAGCCTCAAATACAATACCCTCATACAAAGAGAGGGGTTGCCTTCTAGGGCAAAAAAACCCTAAACTAAACATAAGTTCTACCGTCAGATCATCTGCCTAATGAACGGCCCAGATTGACTAGAAATTACTATATTGTTACAAGGCAATTTTACAGCTGTTTTTAGCTTCGGGGGCGCTGCCCCTAAAACCCCCGCCAGGGGGGGGCTCCCAAAGGTCGCAGTCACCCCCCCGGACCCCCCCTGCAGCGAATATTTTACGGGCGGCGTTGCCACCCCCATTTCGAATTGGGGTCCTATGTGGCGATACCTTTGAATATAGAAGATAATCAAGCTCCACACCCAATAATAACAATTTCGTGTCCAGTATATATCGACTTGTCATAATCGACACGTGCAGAGTGATTCTTAACAAGACTTCATGTTGTGATGCGATTTTGCGATGCAATCCATGTGATATCACATATCGCATCTCGACAGGACCGGGGCCTGATTTTTAACAAAAAACTTATGCCAATGCGATGTGATGGGTCGATTTGTGGGACTAGTGACATAGTGACACTTAGTGCCTCCCGATTGGCTGAAGAGACTTGAACTTGCTAACTATGCACTTATTTTTCCTGTTTAGCAAACTGATTAGAACTCATTTTTGGGAGCATCCGAACTTTGTTTTTGATGAAACAAGTTGCATTGGATTAAGATCGTTGAGATCTATCCAACCATATTGTTTCCATTCCATTCTATATAATTTGATTTTTGAGCACAAACTTGAGCACCTTATCACTCCGCCCCACTGGAAGCTTTTGGACCCCAAAATATTATATTAAGTTATTGAAAAAATGAGGGTATTATTCCCTCACCTTCCCCTCTTCAATCCATTTGGCCTTTGATGGATTTGTACCTTTGAGACCCACTCGAAGATAATCAACTTTTCGCCTCTTTGATGACCTCGTTCTTCTGTTGAGTATGTTGTCTTGCTGAAGCTCATCAGGAAATTCTGGAGAAAAATATTCAATTGATGCAATCTGTACACTTTCTCCTTGATCTTCAATCAAAGGAGGCTCATACAATCTCAAATTTTCAACGTTAACAATGGAATAAATTTTCATATATGAAGGAAAATCAAGATTGAAAGCATTATTACCTATCTTTTCCATAATTTTAAATGGACCATAACGGATTGGTTTCATCATTTTACCTTCATCTTGAAGCCTTTCCTTTCTAATGTAAAGCCAAACTTCATCACCTACTTGAAACTTATGATCAACATGATGCTTATCATGCCTTGCCTTATACTTGCCTTGACTCTTTTCTAGTTGTTCTTGAACTGTTTGGTGAATCAACTGAATTTTCTCAATGAATTTGTTTTCTTTGTCTATGTCATTATGTCCATATACAACTACATATTTCTCAAATATCAAATCCAAAGGCGATTTAGTTAAATAACCAAGACATGCCTCAAATGGTGAAGCTAGAGTAGAAGAGTGTTCTGCTCAGTTGTAAGCATGCTGAATATAATGCAACTGTTCATCCCACAACTTAGGATGTTTGTTGGAATATCCTCTTAGAAAATTAATAATTGTCCTATTAACCACTTCAGTTTGACCATCTATTTGTGGATGGAAGGCTGTACTTTTCTTCAACTTGGTGTCCATCAAGTTCCATAAATTTGACAAAAATTCCCAACAAATCAGGAATCATGATCACTTACAATAGAAGTAGGTAATCCAAAATGAATGCATACATTTTGAAAGAAAACTACAGTTGTTTGTTCAGCTGGAATTTGTTTTTTACAAGGCATTAATATGCACATCTTGTTGAACCTATCCACAACTACGTACAAATAATCATGAACTTTTCTTGATAAAGAAAGACCTCCTACAAAATCCATAGAAACACTTTCCCATGGATGTGAAGGCACTAGAAGTGGTATGTACAATCCTAGTTTCCTATTACTAGGCTTACTGACTGCACACAATGAAGAACCTCTGATAAAATGTGACACAATTTCAATCATAAAAGGGTAGTAAAAATACCTCTAAAGATTTGCAACTGTTTTACTGACACTGAAATGTCCAGCAATAAGAGAAGTGTGTGCTTCCCTTGTGACATTTACTCTCTCTCCCAGTGGAACACAAAGTTTTCGCAAATGATACAACAGATTATCATGTACATGGTAATCTGATTCCTCAAGTTGGTGACCTTGAATCAAGTTTGAATATACCACTTGAAAGTCAACATCATGTGCATCTTGTTGAACATAAATTTCAGGCAAAACAAAATGATTATTGAGTAAAATGGCTACATTAACAACCGGTCTAGAAAGCATATCAAAAACTCTATTATAAATATCTTTCTTGTACCTGATTACCAAGTGGAATTACTGTAAGAATCCCATCCAACAGAAGTGCCTTGATTGCTACAATTTTGTTTGAGATTGCAGATATTGCAAGGGTTAATGACAAGTGTGAATAATGGTTTCTTTTCCCATTAAGTAATGCTTCCATTTCTTCACACTTTGCACCAATGCGTAAAGCGCTTTATCATATGTAGGATATTTAATAACAACACCATTAACAATATCAGAATGAAAGGAAATGGGCTTACCATGGTGTAAAAGAATTGCACCAATGGTGTAGTCACTTGCATCTGTTTATATTTCAAATGGTTGTTTCAAATCTGACAATGCTAAAATTGGGGCTGAACTGATGTTTTGTTTTAAAGCATCGAATTATTTTTTGTGGTTTCCTCCCCACTGGAAGACAACCTTCACGCTGGTCAAAGCATGTAGTGGAGTTGCTATGGAAGAGAAATTGGCAATGAACTTCCTCCAGTACTGTGCTTCTCCTAGAAAACTCCTTACTTTTGTGACTGATTTGGTTATGGCTAATTCACAATGACCGAAACTTTAGAGGGGTCAATGTTCATCTCACCTCCTCCAACTATGTGGCCCAAATACACTAAGGAAGTTTTCCCGAATTCACATTTAGACATCTTCAGAAATAACTGTTCTTTTTTCAAGACATCCAACACTTTCCTCACATGCTTGACATGCTCTTCTCATGATTTGCTGAATATCAAAATACCATCTACATAGACAACTACAAACTCATCAAGAAAGGATATTAAAACATCATTCATAACTCTCATGAATGTAGTTGGAGCATTACAAAGACCGAAAGGCATAACCAACCACTCAAACAATCCTTGTTTTGTTTTAAAAGTAGTCTTCCAAATATCCTCCTAAGCTATTCTAACTTGATGATATCCACTTCTCAAGTCTAACTTAGTGAAATATTTTTCATTCTTCAACTGATCTAGCAAATCATCTATTCTGGGTAGTGGGTATCGATTCTTTATGGTAATTTTATTCAAATCTCGATAATCTACACACATGCGCTAGGTTCCATCTTTCTTGGGTACCAAAACAATTGGTGAACCACATGGAAAAGTAGAGGGATGAATTACACCTTTATCTAACAATTCCTGGACTTGTTTCTTAATTTCTAAACTTTCTAGAATTGACATTCGATACATACCGATATTTGGGAGTGGAGAGTCTTGTTGTAGCTGAATTTCATGTTGAATTCCCCTTTTTGGTGGCAATCTCGTTGTTCTTGAAACAACTCCATATTGATTGACCAAATCAACCAATTTAGATTTTAGCTTCACATCACAATCTACAAATGATTCATGCTCCATGTCATTCTTCTACTTGATCATAAGGAGCACAAGATTCTTGCTGGAATTGACTAGTTGCTTCATTTTCCCTGTGCTTGCTAAAGACATATTAAGCTTTCTATGATGGGATCTCACAATATACTCCACTCCATCTTTGAACAAATGATATTTGTTCTCAAATATATGGAAAATGAATTTCCGGTCATACAAATACGGGCTTCCCAACACAATTCCAAAAATATCCAGCGACACTACATCTAATTCGACTTCATCAATGAAATTGGCAGTAATAGAAAACTTGAAAACACATTTCCTTGTGACCAGAAGGTTTTCATCCTTGGTTATCCAACCCAATAGATACAGTTTATGATTTCCAGATTCAATTTCTTGACCAAATCTATAGAAATTAATTTTTCATGGGATCCACTGTCAAACAACATATCAATCTTGGTGTGTTTGGAAATAACTCTGATATGGAACAACTCAATTATTTTTTCTTCATTTGAAGTGTTGTTGGAGTTATTTTTTGCACTGGTGCTTGCCATGACTTCCTCTTTGCTTGTTTTTGCCACGACTTTTCCTTTAGTGACTATGGCTGCAATCTTTGTTTCATCACTTGAGTCGGAACCCAAGCCTTGTTGTACGACATCGTTTGTTTTCTATCTGCCTTTATTGTTAAATTTATTCAGTCTTAATTCAATATGAAGCTTCCAACAATGCGCTTCATCATGGCCTTCTTTGGAACAATTCTTGCACACGGGTTTCTCCCCTTCTTTCTTAACATAAGCATTTTTCTTCTGCTTTCCTTTAGATTTATTTCCTTTTTCACCACTCTAGAATGGCTTCTTCTTACCTTCTTCTTGTACATTTTCCCCTCTTTCTTCGAGGTGTGTAGCTTGAACACAAACCTCATCAAGATTCGTGGGATTAAACATAAGAATGGTGTGTTGAAGATAGCTATGCAAATCTCCTATATATCTTAGCAAAGTATCTTGTGACTGCAAGTCTACTCTTAGCATAAGAGCTCTTATCCTAAACTCGTGAGTATACTCTTGCACATTTTGACCTTTTAACTATCTGAAATTTTGCCAATTTATGATAGATTTTTGCATATGCGCTAAAGGGTAGAATTGTATTTTTATAGCAACAATGAAATCAGATCAAGTAATAGAGATCTTACCATTTTTTTTGATCTCGTCTTGAGTCCTTGCTTCCCACCAAATGAGTGATGCACCCTCCATTCTCAATGCAGCCAACTAAATTTTAACATCATCCTCTTGAAGGTTCTGAATTCTACAACACACCTCCAACTAACAAATCCAATTATCAACCTTCTCTGGATTCATTTCACCATTATACATTGGTAACTCAAATTTAACATCTAGTTTAAGTAGAGGTGATTTTTCAGCTCCTTTTGAAGAATAATGATGAGTATGAGTAAGGGTTGTATTAGTGGAAGAGTGTGAATATGCTTGTGAAGAAGAAGATAAAGAAGATTCTGGAGAGGGTGGAGGTTTGTCTCCATTCCCATTATCTCCTTTTCCATTACCTCCTCCTGAAGGGCCTTCTCCTTTGGGATGTTTGGAACTTTCTCCTTGCAACTTGCTATTCCTCTCTTCATAGAGGACCTTTACCATCTCTGTCATATCAAAGAAATCCTTTCTGAAGATCTTCTCATCTTTTGTCATGTTTGTAGGTTGTCCTTCATTTATCTTTCATAAGACATGATCTTTGGAGTCTCAATTGCAACTTGAGGTTGAACTGGTGTTGGAGATTGTGGCAACCTTGCTCTTCTTCCCCTTGACCTAACTTCAGGGCTCCCAACCAGCTTTCCTTCATCTCTTTTGAGTTTTAACCTTGTTAGCATGACACAAAAGTAGCAAACAATACTCCTTCTTTGCACAAGAAAATCTAATAAGAAAAAGTTAGTGCTCTGATACCAACTTGATTTGAAATGGAGCAGATTAGTAATGCTGTGCTATTTCTCCATTTAGAATAAAACCCAAGATGATTATCATTTTCTTATCAAATGCTTAAGGATTCATAATTTTTGCTTAATTAAGTGATTCCCATGAGAGTTTCTTATGTAAATGTTATATAAAATTTATCATAAAACATATGCTAAACAAAAGCAAAATAACAGTAAAGAACATCAAAATACAACACACAACATAGATATTTGATGAGGAGTTCACCCCTCCTGGGCTACGTCTCCTTGGTATAGCTTCTAATATTACCATTTTTTATTTCCATGTTGCATTATCAATCAATTATAAACCAACTTTTAACACCCAAACATTAAATAGTAAATTTTCTAAAAGACATTATGAGACACCCTTGTGGGAACTCTGTTTATGGGAATTCATCGGTTGGCATTACTTATTTTGTTCGAGATCCCCTTTACAAGTTGAGTCAACCCACCAACTCGTCGCAATGGAACCCCTGCCAGGTGGGCGTCCTAGTGTGCCCAGCACGCGATACCCCCATGGGCGTCCAGGCACCCTACCTTCATATGGGCGTGCTCAGGGCGCGGGTGTTCACTTTCTCTGGAAATGAGTGAACAAAAATAATTAGGTCATCAATGGAAATAGAATGTCATCATTTATTATTTCCATGTTGCATGATCAATCAATTATAAACCGACATTTAACACCCAAACATTAATTTAGTCAACTTTCTAAATATCATTATGAGGACTGCTTGTGGGAACTCTATTGATGGGCAGTCATGGGCCAACATTACTTATTTTGTGCAAGTTCCCTTTGCCAAGTTAGCCCAACCCACCAACTCATTACATGGGCACCCTGGCGTGCCCCACACACGATGCGCCGATGGGCACCCACATGCCCCACCTTCGTGTGGCTGCGCCCAGGGCACGGGCGTTTGCCCTGACGTGCAAATCAATGAACAAAAATCACTAGCTCATCAATGAAAGAAAAATATTATCATCTTTTAATACCATGCTGCATAATCAATCAATTATAAACCGACTTTTAACACCTAAACGTTAATTTAGTCAATTTTCTTAAAATCATTATGAGACCCCCTCATGGGAACTTTGTTCATGGGCAATGATGGGCCAACATTACTTCTTTTGTATGGGTTGCCATTTCCAAGTTGGGTCGATCTGCTATATCATCGCACGAGCACCCCTACCAAGCAGGTTCTTAGGCATGCCCAACATGTAGTGACACCCCTATGGGCGATTGAATGTCCCGCCTTCGTGCGGGCGCTCCCAAGGCATGAGCATTTGCCCTACCATGCAAATAATTGAAAAAAATCATTAGCTCATCAATGACAACAAAATATTATTATTTTTTATTTCTATGCTACATGATCAATCAATTATAAAGTGACTTTTAACACCCAAAGATTATTTTACTCAATTTTCTAAAAATCATAATAAGGCTCCCTTGTGGGGGCTTTGTTCATAGGAAGTCATGGGTCAACATTACTTCTTCTATGTGGGCGCACCTTGCCAAGTCAGTTTCATGACCCACAAACTTGTCGAAGGGGCGCCCCTACTAGGCAAGAAGCCTGACATGCCCAACACTTGATGCCCCAATGGGCACCCAAGTCCCCACCTTCATGCGGGTGCACCCAGGGCATGGTCGTTCACCCTGTTGTGCAAATTACTGAACAATAATCATTAGGTCATCAATTACAACAAAATATTATCATTTCTTATTTCCATGCTGCATGATAAATCAATTATAAACCAAATTTTAACACCCAGACATTAATTTAGTCATTTTTTTAAAAATCATTACGAGACCCTCTTGTGTGATCTCTATTCATGGGAATCCATGGGCCAACATTACTTATTTTGTGTGGGAACCCATTTCCAAGTCGGGCCAACCCACCAACTGATCGCATGGGTGCCCCTACCGGGTGTGTGCCCTGGCATGCTGGCCAACTCTCGGTGTTGCCATGGGCGCCTCACATTCGTGTAGGCACACCTAGGTCATGGGTGTTCACCCTGTTGTACAAATTAGGGAGCACAAATCATTAGCTCATCAATGAAAACAAAATATTATAATTTTCTAGTAACATGCTACATAATCAATCAATTATAAACCATCTTTTAACACCCAAACATTAATTTAGTCAATTTTCTAAAAATCATTTTGAGACCCCTTGGTGGGAACTATGTTCATGGGAATCCATGGGCCGACCTTACTTCATTTATGTGGGCACCCCTTTCCAAGTCGAGTCGACCCACCAACTCATTGCTCGGGTGCCCCTGCTAGGTGGACGACCCGGCGTTCTCAGTTCGTGACACCCCCAAGGGCACTTGGGTGCTCCGCCTTCATGCTAGTGCATCTAGGGTGCGAGTGTTTTCCTTGTTGTGCAAATCAATCAACACAAATCATTATCTCATCATTGAAAACTAAATATTATCATTTGTTAGTATGTCCATGCTACATAATCAATCAATTATAAACCGACTTTTAACACCTAAACATTAATTTAGTTAATTTTATAAAATTCACTATGAGACACCTTGGTGGGAACTAAATTCATGGGCAGTAATGGTCTGACCTTACTTTGAATGTATTCCCGACTGTCATGTCACCTAGTTAACCCATTGTTCAACTACCCTGGTATGTTTGCTTAACGAACCAAAGTCAAAATTGGAAATGATGGAATAAACATAAATGAGCTTCTCTTTGTTTCAAGAATAATATATTCTCTACTTAGCAATTCCAACCACGTGAAGATGGAAGCTCATATCCCCCCCACCCCACATCACTCTCAATTCCGGAATACCCAATCTATCTACTATAATATATTTCAAAGAAACACAGTAACATTAAAACATAAAAACTAGGAAAATAAAAAATTAAGGTGAATGAAAGAGAACAAACCAACTAAACACATATAAATACATACCTCGTACTTTTCAACATTTTGATATCATTAATATTATTCCTCATCCATATAATCGTCTATATCATCGTTTGGAACATGATCTTCTAAGTTTGGTTCAACTTCTTCAAGTTCTTCATCCGACACAACATCAATATCATATAGTTCATCCAAATTAACATTGTATCGATTAACATATATTCCTTGAAATTCTTCTACTTCTTTGTCTGACACTGCATGAACCCCCTCCTCCTCTACATCATCTTCTTCTTCTACTGCATTATACTTTATGGGCCTTCCTTTGGGATCATATCTAACAAAATATGACCAACCCGCTTTACTTGGAACATCTACATAAAATACATATTCACATTGGCTTGGAAGAACATATCTCTTTGATCCTAGCTCAATATTCCTTGTATCAACCATGTTAATCCATTAGCATGCTCAATAACGGTTCTATCAGGGTCACGTTCATGGATTTGTAGCCTAAACCATTTGACATCGGACACAACTATTTTTAAGTATTCAAAGTCACACTCAATTATATCATACATATATCCATAATATTGATGCTCAGAGTGTTTTGGATGACTGGCACCTAGAGGAAACATTGATAACTTGAAATATTACAGTTATCTCACTATAAAAAAATTTCATCTTTTCATCCAACCATTTGATGTAAAATTTGCGGCCATTGCACCACATTATTTTGTGGTGTATCAACTGCGATACATCAAACACATAAAAAATGCATTGTCAATTAATAGTCATGCATATTTATAGTTGCAAATTTTGAAAATTAAGAAAAAAACATGTCATATGCATAAATATAATTATAAAAAAACTAAGTAGTATGGGTGAATATGCTTGTCTCATAATCTTTTAAGCCATATGCTAAATACATTTCCCTCTGTGTAATATTGGTATCTCCACTACGTTGAGTTTCTTTAACGAACGTAGACACACCATACCATGATAACCTACAATTATTAGCTTGATTACATCGTTCAATCCATACCTTCATCCAATCTTTATTTTTCACAATGTATAAATGTATTGCATGCCACTCTAGATCGACTGTATTAAAATAAAACTATTCACACACACACACACACACACACACACACACAGATATAAAATTATTTACCATATTATACCTTCGTAATAATGGATTTTTTTTCCCCAAGGAAAAATCGTAATTTTCATTGATATAAGAAAATTACATATTATAGATTGCAGTGTCGCATATGCTATATAGTGAGGTTGTTCGCCTATCAAAAAAGAAAGTATCAAAAATGATCTTTGATTCTCCATGCAGGGAGAACGTTTTTTCTGTGATTTTCAAAGAGATCATAAAACTCCTCGCAGGGAGTACAACTGTCTGTCTTATATATACAACTATTAGATCAAAATATACATATGTACTAATAAATTAAGAAAAATTATAAACATGTAAATCAGGCCCCTCTGGGTCAGTTATGCTTTGTAGTCCATATATGGGCAATGGTAGTACTGATAGTGTTCATCGTCCCTCTACTCCTGAATCATCCATGTACCACGAGGCCAGTTCGTAGCTTCCTTGGATAGCTGATAAGAAATCTAGTTACGTTCCCTGTATATATGGTGACAAACAAAATGATCAAAATGTGTAATGAATCTGTGTGTGTCTTCCAAAATAGGTCTCAAAGAATATGCTTGACAATTTGGTGTATTTCTTATCTAGTTGATAACATTCTTGGAGTCCCCAAATGTTTGGATATTTCTGCAATGTTTCTCCATGGAAAAGTGTAGGAGATGTTTGAGGGTGATCAACTCAGCATAATTATTTGTGCCCCTTCCTAGACCTATTTGAATTTTAAAGTAATGAGAGTCAGAGAGGTATAGAATAGCACCCCCCCACATCCTGCATCTTGTGCAGATCCATCAAAATAACCCCGGGGGTAGTTTCAGTTGATGACCTTAGGGACAATGTTCCTAGAGGGGGGAGCAACATCATTGTCAGGGATGGAGTTATAGGTGGCTAGTATGTGGGCATAGATAGAGGGCCAATAAGGGATGGTATTTTGGAAGATGTATTGGTTTCGTGCTATCCAGATAGCCCAAAAAATAAGGAGGGGAAGATTTCTGGCCTTGTTCGGAGTAGTTTTTGTCCACCATAATATCCATGCGTCCAATACAAATGTACCCTGCCATTGACAATGGATATTGATGGCCTAAAGGGTGATATTCCATAGGTCCATAGTGATTGGACAATTTAGGAAGAGGTGATCGATAGTTTCAGTGCTATTCTTGCATATGTAGCACCAAGATGGTCTGTGATGGGCTCGCTTATTCAAGTTGCCCCCATGGGGGCCTTGTTCTTGAGTACTGTCCACATAAACAATCTCGTTCTGGGAGGTGTCGTAAGTTTCCACAGATGTTTCCACCAATGTTCAATAGTCGGTTGTCAATGGACGACAATGATATAGAGATATCCTTCCTTTGGAGAGTATATGCCATTTTTTGCATGGGCCCATATGATCTCATCTTCCCCCTCTGTAATCTTGATATGCGATTCAGTCAATGTAGCAATGTATTCTCCCTAGTGATGATGCCAAATCTAAGGGAGATGTAGGCGACGTGCAGTCTTCCATTCCTGTTGAAATATAGAGGTGTGCTCTAGATCCAAAATGTGGTTAATGTGAATGATACCTGCATTGTTGAGTAGGATGGTCAATTACTGTGGGAGCCTGTATGAATTGTTGCTACCAATCTAGGGATCTAGACCAATGCACACTGATGAGCCAAACTGTATTTTCCATGTGATCCCATCTCGGATGAGGGGTAGGGAGTTTATTACTGCTTTCCATATGATAGATATCCCAGACTTGTTCCAGTTGGGTCGTCAGATCTAGTCCATCGTGTTGTGGGGGGATATATATTTTGAGTATGCCACCCTTGTCCATAAGCTGCTTGTAGTAACCAGTTGCCATCCTAACTTAGCAGCTAGTGCAATAGAGAAATTGTCCAGTCTTTTAATTCCCCATCCTCCCCATTTATTTGGTAGTGCTAGTAACTCTCATCTAGCCCAGGCAAAAAATCTTCTTGTCTGTTTTCCCTTCCAAAGAAATATGCAGCAGAGATTTTGTATTCAAGAGAGTATGCCCCTAGGGATCCAAACTAGGGACATCTAATATATAGGGGTACCTTCAGGTACATATTTAATCAAAACCAGGAGACCCGCTCTGGAGACGTACTTATGGTGCCAAATATTAAGTCTTCTGTCAAGCTTAGAAATTAACCATGTCCAATCAACAATCTTGTATCCGAGAGGGTTTAGCTGATAACCCAGGTACCTAAGGCCCTCATACAACTATTGTAGAGTGAATGGGAATTTATGGAGGGAAAACTGAATTTCATGAGGTGAACAGCCTGAAACCATGATTATGGATTTTATGTTGTTGATCTCCATATTAGAAGCAGTTTGAAATGTAGCCATGATGTTCTATAATAGAGTCAAATCCCCTATACCTCCATTAAGGAAGATCAACACATCATCTACAAAGAGTAGATGGGTTAGTGTGTAGCTGTCTATAATCCTGATGCCCCGAAGTCTTCTCGTCCTATGTTCTTCCAAGATGAATCTGCTAAGGCCCTCCATAATGAGAAAAAATAATAGAGGGGAGAGGGGCATCCCTGCCTGAGGCCTCTTTCTGAGTGAAAAAAAGGGGATGTCGATCCATTGATAAGGAAACTAAAAGTTATATTTTTTATGCAGCACATGATCCATTTTATAAACTCTATGGGGAAACTAAGATGTGTTAAGAGCATTCTGATGTATAACCAACTAGCACGATCGAAATATTTGGAGAGGTATACCTTGAGAATCATACCTTTCAATTTCTTCGTCTGAATGGAATGCAACACCTATTGTGTAGTTCCTACAGCTCCATGGATCCGACAGTCCTAAAGGAAAGTGAATTGTTCAGAGGAGATATGTGAGGATAAAATGGGAAGGAGGCGATTAGCAATGATTTTGGCAATGATCTTATAGATACATTTATAGAGGGAGATGGGATGGAAGTCGTAAAAAGAGCCAGGGTTGTCATATTTAGGGATGAGTGCTATGAAGGTGGTGTTGTAAGCCTTATACATCTGCTTAGAGGTTTTGTAATATTCAATGACCTTGAGGAGGTCTTCTCCAAGGAGTTTGAAAAAAGCAATGTAGAACTCAACCGACCAACCATCTGGTCCTGGACCCTTGTTTCTCTTGAACCATTTCACTGTGGCTTCGAGCTCCCCCATAGTGACAACCTTGTTGAGTTCCATAGCATCCTCTTGGTCCACGAACCAGGGAAACAATTGTGCCACTTTGATGATTTCATCCAATGATGCATTGGGGGGGATCTTTGTAGAGCTGCTTGAAGTGAGATGTGCCAAGGGAGACTAAGTGCTGAAAAGAGTTCACTCTAAAGCCCTATTCATTATTCAAGTGCCAAATGGTGTTAATTGCTTTTCGACCATTATAAAACTTATGATAGAATTTTGTGTTATCATCACCTTCAAGAAGCCAAATGGCTCTGCTTCGCAACCTCCATGGTTCCTCTTTTTCTTTTAGGATTTTTTCTCTCTGTGCTTGGTGAGCTCCAGTATTGCAGCAATAATGCTGCAACTCCTCGGGCTTCCTTCTTTACTTTTATCAACCCGGTAGTTCGTAAAAAACTTGGAAGCGACGGTGTTGTATGCACAAGTACTAGCTCTTATTGCAAGCTATCAATTGATCAGCGGGTGCAAGTTCACTAGGAGCTTAAGCCAATTTCTATGAGTTCTCAAAATAAGCTTCAACAGTGATGAAAGGAAACTAACTCTATAGGGGCTATTCTACTTGCAGAAAGACAAGGAAAACTGAAATGAAACAAAAACTCTAGCAAACCCTTGTTGTCCAAGAAAAGAGATGGACACTACTGAAATGGGTGCCATTGATTGCTGAAAAGGCAAATTGCATTTATTCAAGCTACTTCTGAAGAGAAATGAGAAGAAATCATCTTTTTGTACTTTTGAGTATTTTTATGTGGAATAAATATGCTTATGATTTGACTGGTTGTGATTGTGCAGAGGTTTGGTGGCAAAGGAAGATGGAGTTGTCTATTCCAGATGGCGAGGAAGGTGTGGAGAGGTCCTAAGAATCCCTCAGTACCCTTCTAGAGACTTCCATTGCGATCAGACCTCGAAAAATCACTCGGAGGAAATTCTACAGGAGGCTGTAGGGGATCTATAGGAGATTGTACAGGAGGATCTACAGGAGGAGGCCGAAAGTGATTTATGGAGGTTTGGAGGTGGAAAAATGACAAGAAAGTAGAAATGAAGGCTAGATGAATGTGTTGAGGGGTCTAAAACCTGTCAAGGAAGATTAGGAACGAAGGAGATGGTTGGATTTTTTCAAAGGGCAAAAGAGCAACTTTATGGAAAAACGCAGAGATTAGGGCAGATTGGCGAAATGTGGCGAATGAGTGGGGAAATCTTGGAGAAGTGAGTTGGGGTTTCCTATTTAATGGAGGAATGATGAGATGGAATTTTTTACGAGAGATCTGCACACTTCTCAAAACGGACCAAAGCAAGAACCGAAAAATAGAGTTTTGTCTATTTTAACCAAAATTCTAACCTAAAACCAGAAAATGCTGAACAAGACTTTATGAACAGAAATAATGTGAGGAAACCATGGTAAATGAACATGAAATGATCTAAGCATGTGAACCCAAACTAATATCAACTTCTCCAACTCAAAATATCACACTAGCAATTTCATTGGAAGAGCCAAAACTGTGTTTTTGGTGGCAGCAGTAGTGCCTTGACCTCAAATCATGGTCCCAAGGAGGGAGAAAGGAGATCAAGACCTAATATTTGCCTTTTTGGATCTTTTATGTCACTCAACAACTTAAAGCAACTTGAAGCAAAAACAACTATTCTAACCATCAAAAGCAACTTAATATAATGAAGCAAAATGAGTATATGCAGCAAAAATTAACTCACGAAAGGAAACAAAAACATATAAATACACAAAGGAGGTGCTGGGAAGCTTGGGTTGGGTCCTAACCCAAGAGATTCAGCCCTCTAGAAAAGATCACTGCTGGTTCAAAACTTGGTTCATCTTCATTTATCAAAAAATAGCAGTTACATCACAAAACTGTCTTCAAAAGGAGCTCGAAAATGAGCTGAGTACAATGCTGCACCAAAGTGCGAAAATAGACTAAGAAATGGCTAACCTATTTAGAATTGAAGCCTTCTTATTTATACAAGTGGGGACTCCCAATAGTCCTCCTAAACTTAAGGAACTCGACTGCTTAGAACTGAAGATAACAACAACCCTACTTGACTTGCTCGACTACCCCTTGGAATCATCAATGTGGGCCTTTGTACTCCGAGCTGCTGATGGAGAACTTGAGGAAGGGGTCATTAATGAAGGAGACACCCCTCCTATAAGTCCTCATCCCTGTTTCCTTGATTTTGGCTGCCATTTTGCTCATAAATTCCTGGTCCTTTTCCAAAATTGTCCAAAAAATCTACTATAAACACTCATTATACTACATGGCAAAGTGACTACCACCATTCACTCCATTGACATAAATATATTCAAAAAAATGCACAAAACTATTGAGAATGGTGGATTAAATGAAAATAATAGGTGGAATGAGCCCATATAGTTACCCATTTCTGGGGCTCATCAGTGCTACTAAGGTTGTGAGCCTCTCCTTTTGTTCAGGTGATGTTTATGCCCTTCCATGCTCATCTTCCAATGCAACAATCTCAGCTTCAATGCCTCTCACGGTTTGATCATCCATCAATCTCTTGTTGTGTACCCAGCTTTTTGATAGTCTCTTCAACTTGCTTAGATTGTGGGAAAATCATTTTGCTATGTTCCCACCCGTAGCAGGAGGATGGGACTTCCAATAATAAGTTACAAGTTTAATGTAGTCAGCATCTTTTAATCATGTTGAGTTGAACTTATATGGTGATTTGGGCTTGTTCATACCTCCTCTGACTTCAAGGTAAATCTGTGAGTGGTCTGAAAGTCCCCCGATCCAATGCACTGCCTATAGTTATACCCCATACCCAGCAGTCACTCTTTAATGAGGAAGCGATCTAGTCTTCTAGCTAGCCTATCCTCCCTAGTCCTTCTCTTCTTCCAGGTGGGTTGTAATTTAGCAGATGGGATATCAATTAGGCTATGGTCCTCTAGAACATTTTTGAAGAAATTAGATAGTGGATCAACCTGAGAAATTAAGATCTCCTCCTAGTATAAGGTTATCGACTTGCAGAAGATTGGAGCTTAACAAATGCTCCTAGTAGGCTCCTCGATTTTGGCATGGACCATATACGTTAATGTGTCTAATGTCTGTGCCTAACTCAAATGAGTAGATGTCTTTCCCAATATGACCTAATCCCCACCATATGTTACATAACTTGATAGTCCTAGTATTGAACCCCATCGCCACTCCTCTTGATCGCCTGTTTACATCAAGGGTATGAAACAATCAACCGGGAAGCATGAATTCAAGGAAGTGAGTGATGACATCTGCTAAACCCAAGGTTTCTTGAAGGAGTATGAAATCTACTAGCTAGGTACTTAGAAGCCTCCGAAATTCTTGTTTTTTCTCAGGACTAGGTAACCCACGACAGTTGTAAGAGAGAAGCTTCATGAGGGAGATGGCACTAGGGTGTTTTGTGATCTAAGAACATGGTAAATAGCTAGTTGGTGACCCAAGATGACTTCCACACCCACCTGTTGTTTTGCTTTTGAGAGGGAGGAGGGTTTTCCCCGAGGAGGTTTCGGAGGGATGGAAGGGGGTACGATACGAGTGCCAATCGAATCAAGAGGCTGTGATCGGGATAGAGATATGAGCAGATAATTGTGAGAGTGGGATCCATTCTTAGAGTCCGAGGATTGGGTAGAGGTGTTTGCCTATGGGAAGGAAGGGGAGGTGCACGAGAATGTGGGGTGGAGCAAGCCAAGGAATGAGGAGTCGAATAGGAAGATTCAACATCATGATCACCAATAGAGGAAAGTGAAAGAATACAAGACGAAATAGTGTAATTCAAAGTTCATCCTTTAGAGAGGTTTGTGCCTCCTGTAGGACTGCTTTGGAGTCAATCAATTTGATCCTTTCCTTCCAAGTGGAGGTCTTTAGACTCCCTCTCTCGTTGGTGATAGAGATTTCGGATGGAGATTCCTCCCTTGTTATAGTAGGTGCATCCTCAATGATAATGGGTCCTTTTGATGGTGGCTAGGGCTTGCCCACCTTGATTCTGGTGCTCCTCCTGGCTTTGAAATACATTGATGTATGTCTTTTTATTTTTCCATTTTGCTTAGCTGGAGTGCTTAATGCAGCGAGCACATCTACTACTTCCCTTGCCATTTTTTCAGGATATATTTCCTCCTGCAGTTTTTCTTCTTCACCTTCTGTAGTTTTACCTATGTCTATTGTTTCTACTTTGATTTCTACTGTCTCAGGTGGTATTTTCTCCTTTTCATGCTGAGCTTCTGCCTTTCCAGTTGCAGCCTTCTTCTAAGCTGTCTTGGTTTTCTTTTTCTCAGCTTTTTTCCTCTTTCTCTTTGCTGCTATTGATGCTGTTTCCTTCTCTGCCTTAGGTTCAATTGTGGTTGTGTCCTTTTTCTCTCCTTCTCTCTGTTTTTCCTCTATTCCTTCTTCTACTTGAATATCTTGTGCCTCCTCATGAATTTCCTTTTTAAGTTCCTCTGTCTGCTCCTCCTCTTCACTACCAGATGGGCTAAGGTCATTAGTAAGAGTTTTGATGTCATCCTCTCTAGACATGTTCCTGAAAATTTCCCAAGCTATAGGGATGGTGTATGTGTGTATGGCATCTTCTACCAACAATTTAGTGAGCCCATGGTGGGCCAGTTGGTCTGTAGCCCCTGCATTCAACTTGGTGCCACATTCTATCAAAGATTGGAGGAGGAAATATGGGAGACTGAATTTTCTAGCTGCAGGTAGGTCCATCCCATATCTCAATCCATGCAATAACCTGAAGTGATAACCATAAAGTATACTGAATCTTCCCTCACAAGAGATATATTTCATGATCTGGTAGCTGACCTCACTCTATGGATGAGGTAAGCTTGTCCTTCTAACCCCATTCTTATCCTCTACAAGATGTTCATCAGGATGAAAAAATGTCTTTTTAGCAACCTGTCCTAATGGATTTTTTTCTTTACTCCAGGGGAGCCCAAGTGGAAGACCTGTGATTCTGCTGATAAAAGTTGGTGTAAGCTCTAGAGTCAGACCCCTGAAACTGATTATAGCATGTGTTTTGGAATGGGGTCTTAAGGACATTAAAAATTCCTCGGTCACCTCCTCGTCATAACCATGAATTATCTCAAAGAAATACATCCAATTTGCCCTAGTGGAGAGGGCCACCACTTCGGGGTTCTCATGCAATTTGTTGGAGTTCAAAGGCTCCTTTCTCATAAAACCTCCTAGCATGGTGTTTAGTGACTTCTGAAAATTCTTAGGTGAGGAAGAAGGCAACAATTTTCAAAACCGGAAACAGAGGGATAGCTGAGTTTTGTTTTTTTTGAAACCAAAGAGGGAATTTCTCGTGTTCTTCTTTTTTCACAACATCAATTTGCAATTTTTCCCTCCCTTCAAATTGTTTTCAACCTGAATTTACTTCTCAGATTTTGGAAGAAATTAATACTTTGACAGAACAGAGAATATATAACACAATTTTTTTTCACAGAGTAGACAGACTTGCAAATTCATTTTTTTTCACAGGCTTGGTTTCTATGGTTGCATCCCTTTTTTTAGGAGAATACGAGAAAGGAAAGAAAAAACAGATTTTTGAGCGCAAAGGAGAAAATGGAGAGACGATATAGAATTCAGGAAAACATAGGTAGACTTTTAAGTTCTCTTTCCTTTTCTTTTTCAACCCAATACTTTGCTTCTATTCCACCACCTTGTATATATCACATGCAGAGTGGGTTTCCGAGCCTACCTCGTTTTAAGCTCGAATTTGAAAAAAAATTCCTAATTTTTCCTCTGCAGAGCTACTCTCTAGCCTTCCTGTCAAAAGACTCCTGTAGATGGTGTTTCTGCTCCTGTAGAATGCAATAGTGCTCCTGTAGAACCCGATAGGTGGGATAGTTTTGAAAAACTAGCAGAAAACGACTGGTTCACTATTCTGAAGGTGGTAGGTGAGTGCTATAATCGAGAACTCGTCGATGCAAATGAAAACAAAAGGTGGTGGAGGCTTAGACCACACTATACTTAAGCTGATGGCATGATCTGCGGTGACGAGGTGAGGTGGCAGGATGGGTACATTATCCCCATCCGGACCGTTGGTCCTTCTCCAGTGCCATTATGGTAGTTCATGTCGCCTGACCGCCATCACCTCCATTATTCCCATTATACGCCACCACCACTACCAGTTCTGAGTTTTTTTCTTCCGGAGTTGACGGGCCACACGTGCTGACTGCGTATCTAAATTGCGGTTTGAATTGGACGAGGCTCATTTGAACTCCACGAGGGTGGTTTGAACTGAACGAGGGTGGCCAATTAGTTGGCCACCGATTTCATTTGATCATGACCATCCCAATAGTTCATGCAGTTCCTAAATAATATTCATTCAACATAGGAACAGGTTTAGCCACTTACCTGTTATTCGTTGCTGTGCTTTGCATGTTCGGACTTTGGCACTTCATTTTCTCATTGCTGCTGTTGCTGGTGCTTTGCATGCTCAGACTTTGGCTTATGTTGGTGATTTTTCGATCGGGTTCTGCTCCTTGCATGTTGCATACATCTTGGCTGCATTGGCCCTGTCTTTGGAGCTTGTTTTTTAAAGGGATCAGCTGGTACAGGAATCCTGTAGGATTTCCTGTAGCTACTTCTCCCTTTGAAATTTCAGGCTGATGCTTGAGTAGGGGCTAAAAGACAGTTGAAGAAGGTTATGAATGAAAGAAATAACAGCTAGAAGGCATCAGGTAAGAACAAGTGAAGAACGTTGTTGTTTATTTATCATCATTTTTTTTTGTTTAAAGAATGAAAGAAACAAAATTTCTGTATTTGTCTGTGCAGGGAAAGAAAAGCAAGTGGAAGTGTGGGTGTGCAGGGATGGAATGGAGAGTTAGGTGGATGGATGGTGGCAGGGAGGTCCACAGGCCTTCTAGACAAATTTCCAGCCCTCGGATTCTTCTCTGAACTTGATTTTGGGCTTTCTGTAGTTTCTACAGGAGCCTCCTATAGAATGCACAGAGTTTCCTGTAGGATGCAAAATTTTCAGAACAAATGAGACCAAGGCTTGGGAAAAGACAATGGCGATGGAGGAATGAGTTATCAAGGTTGTATGCAGCCTGGCCATGTGTTTTCTCTTGTGTAACCCTCCTGCAACCTGCAATGTATTGAAAAAAATTAGGTTTTTATGAGATAGTTGGGGCACCTCCAGGAGGTTTTCACCCTCATTGCCTACCCTGGGTGCCTCCAAGAGGTTTTCACCCAGGGATCTTTTATTCCTTTTTCTGTTTTTTCTCTGTTTTTTTTTTTCTCAGGGTGTGGGTGGAGTGGAGACAGGGACCTGCTCCACTACCAACACTATTTTACCCAGATTCTCAATGAATTCCTGCTTGGAAAGGGGCTTCCTGTAGATCTTCAACCTATGCCCATTGATGAGCATGGGGATGGCTTCTTCATCAATGGTTTGGATCAGGACTGAACCATTGTCATTGCATTTTTCTACTATGTATGGTCCCAGCCATCTTGTCCTCAGTTTGCCCTTGAAATCTTTATATCTTGAGTCATACAGCAGCGCCCAATCTCCTTGCTGGAATTGCTTTTCTTTGAGGTGTCTGTCATGCCATATTTGTTTTTGAAGTCGGACTATCTCTGAGTGGAGAAAGGCCTGCAATCTCTATTCATCCAATCCATTTAGCTGAATCAATCTTTCTTTTTGTGCATGGATGAGATCTATGTCCAGTTGAGCTGCCATCCTTAATGTGTTATATTCAAATTCTATTGATAGTAGAGCCTTCTTCCCATAGACCAGCTCATAGGGTGTGAACCTTGTGGTGGTTTTCCAGGTGGTGTTATAGGCCCAGGTGGCCTCAACCAATCGATCTGCCCAATCCTTTCTACTACTGCTCACTACCTTAGTCAAAATTCCTTCCAAAGCTCTGTTAGTGACTTCCACCAGTCCATTTTCTTGTGGACGATAAGGGGTGGAAGTTATGTGCTTAATCTTGTGATGTGTGAGCAGATCTTCAACCAAATTGGAGGTAAACTGACTCCCTTGATCTGTGACTAACTCTCTTGGATAGCCAAACTTGTAGAAGATATTTTCCCTCAAAAACTCAGCTACTTTTTCTTTTGTTGCTGCCTTGATCGCCTTTGTTTCTGCCCATTTTGTCAGATAATCAGTACACACAATGATGTAAGATTTCTGTTTTGAAGGAGGGTTGATATGACCCACAAAGTCCATGCCCCACTTCTCAAATGGCTCGAAAGTCACTTGAGGTTGCAGGGGCATCTCATCCCTTGGAGTAGGTTTCTCCATCTTTTGACATTGGTCACATTGGCTGATATATCTCTTGACATCTTGATGAAGAGTGGGCCAATAGTAACATGCTTGCAGAATTTTGAAGGCAATCCTTTTTGCTGCAAAGTGGCCCCCATAGGGCCCATCATGACAGGTTAGGAGGATGTCAAAAACTTCCTCCTCCTTGACACATCACCTAAAAATCTGATCTAGGCCAAGTTTAAAAAGATTTCCCCCAATCCAGGTGAATGGGGCACTTTTCCTCACGATCTTGCTCTTCTCTTTTGAGGACAGGTGTGACGGAAACTGTGCTGAAACCAAATAATTTGCTATATCAGCAAACGATGGGGAGAGTAATGAAATAGAAAATAGGTGTTCATCTGGAATTTGATCATCCACCACTCCTTCTTCACCTGCAGGCAGATCTAGTCTAGATAGAAAATTAGCAACAACATTTTCCTTACCCAGCTTATCAACAATGGTCAAATCAAATTGCTGCAATAAAAGTAACCATCTAATGATACGAGCATTTACATCTGGTTTATTCATCAAATACCTAATTACAGCATGATCGGTGTGTAAGAATGTTTATTTCTTCCTTGGACAGGTTTTTACTGACAAAGTTTATGGCATAAGGCAGCTTCTCATCAACTTTCCCTAAGGCTGCTCCTATCACTTTGTTCGAGGCATCTGTGTGAATGTGGAAAGTTAGGGCCTAGTTTGGACCTCTCAAAATTGGGGCAGTTACCAGCTTACCTTTCAAGGCATCCAAAGCCTCTTGACAGTTGTCAGTCCATATGAACTCAACATCTTTTCCTAAAGGACTAAACAATGGAGAGGCTAGCTTACTAAAATCCTTAATGAATCTTCTATAATACCTTGCTAAGCCTAGAAAACTTCGAACATCTCTTACCTTTTGAGGAGGTGAGACCCTTTGGATGATAACAATCTTGTTGGGATCCACCTGTAATCCTTGCTGAGAAATTGTATGACCTAGCACGGTCCCTTCAGTCATCAGGAATTCACATTTTTTCGGGACTGAGGGACATGTTCATTTCGATACACTTGGCTAAAACTTTTCCCAAGTTAGTCAGAGCTTCCTGGAAGTTAGAACCATAAGGGGTAAAGTCATCCATATAGATTTCCACTAAGTCATGTACTAGTTTAGCAAATATGCTCAGTACTGCTCTCTGGAAAGTGGCGGGAGCATTACACAACCTAAAAGGAAGGACCCGGTATGAAAAAGTACCCCAAGGACAAGTGAGAGTGGTATTTTCTTTGTGCTTATTTGGATCTAGTTGTACCTGCTAAACCCATCTAGGAAGGAGAAGAACTTCTTCCCTGCTAGACCATCTAACACTTGATCTATGAAAGGCAAAGGGAAATGGTCCTTCTTGGTGGCCTTGTTTAGTTCCCGATAATCTACACAGATTCTCCACTTCCCATTTTTCTTTGACACCAGCACCAAAGGAGAAACCCATTCACTATCAGAGATGGGCTAGATGAATCTTGCATCCAACAACTTTTTCAGTTCTGCTTTGATAGTCCTTAAGGGCTGGATTCATCCTCCTTTGAGGTTGCTTGATTGGTTTACAATCTTCTTTAATGTAAATGTGATGAGTACAGACTGAAGGGTGGACTCCCTTCATCTCCTTATAGCTCCAAGCAAAAGCATCCAAGTGATTGTTCAATAAGCTACACAGTTCTTTCTCCTGAGAGGTGGATAGGGATGAGTTGATCTTCAAGGTTCTTTCTGGGCTGAATTCCACATTCTTAACTCGGAGAGAGGTCAGATCAGCCACACAGAGATCAACTAAAGGATTGGCTTGGGTTTCTTCCACCAGCTCTTCTAATGGCAACACACTAGGGGGTGGATTCTGAATCAAGTTCTCAATAAGATCATCCTCGGTTTATGGACCCCCCATGGTAGCCTCTACTGTACACAACGGTGTAGAATAGACTTCATCCTCATCTTCCTCCTCCAACTAGCGAGGTAAATCATGTTCTAACAGAAGTTGGGCATGAGGATATAGGACTAGCTGTTTGGACATATGCCTGTTCTTGATTGTCATGTTCCCAGCTCGACAACTGATGTAGGCATCTACAATAGCCAACCAAGGTCTTCCCAGGATGAGAGGATACCCAGTGAGCTTTGCCTTTGGCTAGAGAACTAGGAAATCAATAGGGTACACCCAAGTATCAATAGAGACCATTACATATTCCACAATCCCCTCAGGGGTCACAATGGAGCGGTCCGCTAACTGCAGTACTGTTGAGGTCTTTCTCAAGGAACCCTGAATGTTGAGTTTGAGCATAGTGTCCCTGGTCATCACATTAATGGCAGCCCCTAGATCAATCAAGGTATGGGGGATTATGGTGCCATTGATGTGGACATCAACTGCAGGACTCCCAGGGCCTAGATATTTCGAACAGATCACCTGCCCCAACATTAGGTCGAACAGTTGTCCTATGACATTCATAGTTGGAGCATCTCTATTACAACTGCCTGGGTGCTTGAAGAACTTCTCCTTGATCATCTTTTTGTATATAGGCACATCCTTTATGGCTTGGAGAAGTGGTATCTTTACACATAACTGTTTCAATTCTCCCAAAAGTTCAGTTTTTTCTGGGGTCGGTTGTGTGGCTCCAATTAGTCTCTTAGGAAAGGGTGGAATGAATTTTGGTTCACTTTCCTGTTTTTCTTCCTCATCCTCCTTGGGAGGAGGTTGGCTATCTGGGAGAACCTTCCCAGACCATAGGTTAATCTCCTGAATCTCCACAACATAGGTCGGACATGATGTTTCTCCACTATATACCTGTTGGGCCTGTTTGTTGTTGGGGTTCAGGTTCAAATGAGTAGGTATTTGGGGTTGTCTTGGAGGAGCAGGAGGTAATGGTTGTGGTTGAGTAGGTGGTGGAGGCACAAGAGTGGGAGGAGAGTTGTATTAGGTCCTCCACCCCTGATGAGTTGCATTCCACTAAGGCTGTGGCTGGGCATAAGGGTGAAAAGAATGAGCAACTAGAGGAGCCTGGTATTGAGGAGGATACAACCAAGGAGGGGGTGTGGACCAGGAAGGATGAGCAGGGGTCCCCAAGAAGGCATGGGAGTGGCTTGATTGAGGTTGTAATAGTTCTGGGATGTCCCTTGCATTCTATGCTGGTAAGGTTTGGGTCCATGTGGCGTCATTTGGTTCATGAAATAGAGTGGTTCAGTGGCTCCTTCAACCCCCTAATATGCAGCTTTGATTCCGAGAAAGGAAGGGCACTGATTCGTAGGATGGTATTTTTCACAAACTAAACACACTTCTATAGAGTGCAATGGAAATTCGTTCCTAGGATGCTTTTTAGTGCACCTGGAACAAAAGATGGCCAAAGCCCTCTCGGCTTCCTCTTGTTTCCTTTTGATATGCAAGGTATCCATTTGCATGGTAAGAGTCTGCCTCACCTCACTCTTGAAATCTTCCAGCCGATTCTCAAGTTTGTTTCTAAGGGATGAACTAGATGAGGATGTACTGGCTAAAGGTTGACTTCCCCTACCTCTCTTTCTAGCTGACCTGGAATGGTTTCTAAACACAGTCTTTATGTCATCATAAGGTAGTTGGTAGATGTCTCCCCTAGCCAGCAAATGGAGGGTATCTAGAAGGTCTTCAGGGACTCCTTTGAGTAGAACCAACTTCAGAGATTCAGGGTCAAGTGTGCACTTGGCCCTTTTATAACTGAGTTGAAACCTCTCTTCATAGTCTTCTAAAGATTCATCACTACCCATGGTCATTCAGAAGATTTCTTCCTTAGTATCCTTTGACCTACAGTAGTCTCGGTGTTTGTTGTTAAAGGCTTGCTGCTTCTGAGCCCAAGTTGTGATACTGTTTCTAGGTAACCCCATGAACCAGTGCAATGCTGCATCCTTGAGGGTAGAAGGAAACAGTTTCAACTTCTACTCGTCTTCTGCATAGTCATAGGTCTGGCAGAGAACAACAAATTCAAACAAGAAGGTATCAGGATCTTCGATAGTCAGTCCATGGAAGTGAGGTAAGGCTAAAGGACTTATGTTTTTCATTTTTTTGTCCCCATTGGTCTCTCGGATAGGAAAGGCACTTTCTATTCTTTCTCCATTTCCTCTAACGTTTCTGTTTTCAGCCATGGTCTCAAGAGGAATGGTTTCTTGCTCTTCTTCTATTATAGGATCTTCATATATATTTGGAGGTCCACCTATAGGTTCTTCTAGATCACTGCCACCAAAGAAGAGAGAAGGGTGTCTTAGTGATGTGGTGGGGGTGTTGGGTAGGAATTTTCTTGAATTGTCTCTGTTCCTACGAGGCATGAATGGAAATCTTTTTTTTGGGTGATTTTTTATTTTTTATTTATTTATTTATTTGTTTTTTATTTTTTTTATTTTTTTTTTTTTTCTGCTTGTACCTGCAAAACTGAAATGGATTGAACAAAAAATTGCAACTAACTAAAAAAAACCTTGCTAAAATGAAAATTGTAGATTTGAAATGAAAACAAAAGATGACTAATCTACTTTGCTGAAATGAAATTGCAGAATTGAAATGAAAGCAGGAAATGCGTAATCTACGCTTGCTGAAATGAAATTGTAGAATTGAAATGAAAGCAGGAAATGTCTAATCTACGCTTGCTGAATTGAAATTGCAGAATTGAAATGAAAGTAGGAAATGTCTAGTATACTTTTGCAGAATTGAAATGAAACAACTACTCTACTTTTGCTAAAATAAACTACCTAGCAAAATGTTGCAATAGAAAATAGAAGAAAAGTAGTAATCACAAAATACTTCGACACTTCCCCAGAAACGACGCCATAAAGAGTGGTGAGCTCTAGTATTGTAGCAATAATGCTGCAACTCCCGGGATTCTTCTTTACTTTTATCAACCCGGTAGTTCGTAACAAACTTGGAAGCGACGATGTTGTATACACAAGTACTAGCTCTCACTGCAGGCTGTCACTTAATCAGCTGGTGCAAGTTCGCTAGGAGCTTAAGCCGACTTCTATGAGTTTTCAGAAGAAGCTTCAACTGTGATGAAAAGAAACTAACACTACGGGGGCTATTCTACTTGTAGAAAGAGAAGGAAAACTGAAATGAAATACAAACCCTAGAAAACCCTAGTTGTGCAAGAAAAGAGATGGAAACTACTAAAATGGGTGCCATTGATTGCTAAAAAGGAAAATTGCATTTATTCAAGCTACTTCTAAAGAGAAAAGAGAAGAAATCATCTTTTTGTACTTTTGAGTATTTTTATGTGGAATAGATATGCTTATGGTTTGATTGGTTGTGATTGTGCAGAGGTTTGGTGGCAAAGGAAGATGGAGTTAGCTTTTGTAGATGGTGAGAAAGATGTGGAGAGGTCATAAGAAGCCCTTAGTACCCTTCTGGAGACTTCCATTGTGATCAGACTTCGAAAAATCACTCGCAGGAAATTCTACAGGAGGCTGCAAGGGATCTACAGGAGATTCTATAGGAGTATCTACAGGAGGAGGCCGAAAGTGATTTTTGGAGGTTTGGAGGTGGAAAAATGGTGGGAAACGGGAATGACAGCTGAATGAAGGTGTTGAGGGGTCTAGATCCTGTCAAGGAAGATCAAGAACGAAGGAGATGGTTGGATTTGTTTAAAGGGAAAAAGAGCAACTTTATGGAAAAATGCAAAAATTAGGGCAGATTTGTGAAATGTGGCGAATGAGGGGGGAAATCTTGGAGAAGTGAGTTGGGATTGGCTGTTTAATGGAGGAATGATGAGCTAGAATGTTTTATGAGAGATCTGCACACTTACTTCTCAAAACTGACCAAAGCAAGAACCGAAAAATAGAGTTTTGTCTATTTTAACCTAAATTCTAACCTAAAACCAGAAAAATGTTGAACAAGACTTTATGAACATAAATCATGCAAGGAAACCATGGTAAATGAACATGAAATGATCTAAGCATGTGAATCCAAATTAATATCAACTTCTCCAACTCGAAATATCACACTAGAAATTGCATTGGAAGAGCAAAAACTATGTTTTTGGTGGCAGCAGTAGTGCCTTGACCTCAAATCATGGTCCCAAGGAGGGAGAAAGGAGATCAAGACCTGCTGTTGGCCTTTTTGGATCTTTTCTGTCACTGTAGAAACTTACTTAATCAACTTGAAGCAAAAACAACTATTCTAACCATCAAAAGCAACCTAATCTAATGAAGAAAAATGAGTATATGGAGCAGAAATTAACTCCTGAAAGGAAACAAAAACATATAAATACACAAAGGAGGTGCTGGGAAGCTTGGGTTGGGCCCTAACCCAAGAGCTTCAGCCCTCTAGACAATATTAGTGTTGGTTCAAAACTTGGTTCATCTTCATTTATCAAAAGATAGCAGTTACATCACAAAACTATCTTCAAAAAGAGCTCGAAAATGAGCTAAGTACAATGCTGCACCAAAGTGAGAAAATAGACTAAGAAATGGCTAACCTACTGAGGCTTTAAGCCTTCTTATTTATACAAGTGGGGACTCCCAACAGTCCTCCTAAACTTAAGGAACTCGGCTGCGTAGAATTGAAGATAACAGTAGCCCTACTTGACTTGCTCCGCTGCCCCTTGGAATCATCAATGTGGGCCTTTGTACTCCAAGTTGTTGATGGAGAACTCAAGGAAGCGGTCATTACTGAAGGAGACACCCCTCCTATAAGTCCTCATCCCTGTTTCCTCGAGTTCGGCTGCCATTTTGCTCATAAATTCTTGGTCCTTGTCCAAAATTATCCAAAAATTTGTAATAAACACTCATTAGACTACATGGCAAAGTGACTATCCCCATTCACTCTATTGACATAAATATATTCAAAAACATGCACAAAACTATTGAGAATGGTGTATTAAATGAAAATAATAGGCAGAATGAGCCCATATAGTTATCCATTTCTGGGGCTCATCAGTGCTACTAAGATTGTGAGCCTCTCCTTTTGTTCAGGTGATGTGTATCCCCTTCCATGCTCATCTTCCAACGCAACAATCTCAGCTTCAGTGCCTCTTAGGGTTTGATCATCCATCAATCTCTTGTTGTGTGCCTAGTTTTTTGATAGTCTCTTGAGCTCATTGAGATTGTGGGAAAATCCTTCTACTATGTTCCCACCCGTAGCAGGAGGATGGGACTTCCAATAATGAGTTACAAGTTTAATGTAGTTAGCATCTTTTAACCATGTTGAGTTGAACTTATATGGTGTTTTGGGCTTGTTTATACCTCCTCTGACTTCAAGGTAAATCGACGAGTGGTCTGAAAGTCCTCCGATCCAACGCACTGCCTATAGTTATACCCCATACCCAATAGTCGCTCTTTAATGAGGAAGCGATCTAGTCTTCTAGCCAGCCTATCCTCCCCAGTCCTTCTGTTCTTCTAGGTGGGTTCTAATTTAGCAGATGGGATATCAATTAGGCTATGGTCCTCTAGAACATTTTTGAAGAAATTATATAGTGGATCAATCTGAGCATGATGACCCCATGATTCTGAGTATCCAATAGAGAAATTAAGATCTCCTCCTAGTATAAGGTTATCCACTTGCAGAAGATTGGAGCTTAACATATGCTCCCAGTAGGCTCCTTGATTTTGGCATGGACCATATACATTAATGTGTCTAATGTCTGTGCCTAATTCAGATGAGTAGATTTCCACCCCAATACGACCTGATCCCCCCCAAATGTTACAAAACTTGATAGTCCTAGTATTAAACCCCATCGTCACTGTTATTGGGAAATCTAGTGTCGACTCAGAGCTGCTAGTTCGACTAAGACTGGTACCTATCTTAGAAACAAACAAACTAAAACTACTTTCGCTTTCCTTTATGAGAAGTAGATAAGAGGGGAACAAAGGACAGCAACCTCAGTCTTGCGCTTGGTTCCTTGCTTGGTTCCTCTCCCTTTTGACAGATCCTTGCCGCTTTTCTTTCGTCTACCCAGCTTCAAAGAGCACCTGTGGAATCAAAGTAGCATAATACTATCGAAGAACAAAGATCTACAATCATTAACAATATAGGACCAAATATATATTGAGCACACAAATGCATATATCATCAAACATACAAGAATGTAGAGGAAAACTCGAATAGCTTTAGTAATATCAAGAATAGCAAAGAGGATTACAACCAATTGATATGACCCAGCGTGATCCTCCCCGCATGGAAGCCCTTCTTCACCTCATGAAAAGCTTAGATCACCCAACACTATGATATTCCCCCAAGAAACCAACAACGCTTCCTTACAAGATACAAAATTCCAGCCTCTGGATCTCTGTGATGAGGGATCCATATATAGATGATTGCTGGGGGGTGAGTCAGCTTCTGGGATTTTGATTAGTGTCATCTCTTTGATAGTTCTTGATTCCGCTTGGAGATTGATGATTTGTTACTCATCCCTGGGCGAATTCAAAGAGGCAAGTGTCACAGGAGAAGTTTCTGGAAGATTTCGTGATGATCCACCTTGCAAAATGTCTCTGCCATTTGTCTACTCTCGCCCATCACACCCTACAGAAGGGATTTCCAGTATGCATTGCACCCTTTACACTGGGCAGGTGAGATGCATCACACCCTCTGCACTGTGCAGTCTGTATGGTCCAGCTTTGACTAGTTCTGAGCAGTTTTCTATGGAGAAGTTCTAGAAGATGATGTAATCAGCTGACCTTGTTCCTTTAGGGTGTGAAGCAACACTTTTAGGGACTTAGGAGCCCTTGGTTTATGGACATGTATGATTGGGGTTGCAGTGCCCAAAAATGTCTATAACAGTTGCCCCCTAAAGCATGAGGTCGTTAATCTTTTGATGTCGGGTGAAATGCTTTATCATGAGGATTCAAAGTTTTTTCGAGCTGGAAGGCGACCTGTAATAAGATACAATACAATACATTATCTTCATAATATTTTTCATGATCTAGCTGAGGTGGGCATTCCCATGCTCATCTTTATAAATTCATTTTCATGTACATAAGACAGACAACCGTCTGTGTGGTAGACTGATGATTTTGATAGAGCCATCATCCTTTGATTCGAATGATCATCTGTGTAGTAATGATGTACATTTGATGTCTTTATTTTCTTGAATATATCGCAGCCCGGATGGATGAAACTAGATCCAGGGTCTTCAAACTCGTCCAATCTTCACTCGGAGTACAAGTCGATCCATGTGAAAGATGTTCTGGAGTCGAACATGGAAAGACATCGCCTGATTACCAGTCAATGATGTAAGATGTTAATAGGTGCGAGAGGAATCATCGATAATGATGATGACCCTGAAGGTACTAGAGTACAATTCGCATGGTGTGAAAAAGGGACTTGTTGTCGAACACCACGCAAAATCTTTCGGTCGAAGGAAATTGATGTAAACCTGTCGCCGGAAGTGAGAAACTTGTCATTGAGGCATGCAAGCTTCAAAGTACTGAAAGGGTTGTTCCTAAGTCGACTTCTTGGATAATGAGCTAGTGTCGACAAGAAGTGACCCATTGTGGGAGGGCCTTAATGATTGCCACATCTACAACACGGAATGGAGTAAATGATTTTGGAGGTGAAAATGATCTGATGATATAGGGTTCAGGGTGGCGGTCATGAAAGAATGGAGCGTGAATGTATTACAGCGGATGAGACACAGGTGAATTCTCTGAGCGACTTCTCTTGAACATACCGACGAGACTGACATGGATTGGTAGCGTTAAGCCCAAATATGGATGGTGCAATGGAGCAAAGGTGATATGATCGGTGAACGGAATAACCCAACCCGACTCGGACGTGGAGTGAAAGTGTCATGTTCAAAAGTGACTTGCTACCAATAAAGTTTCTTCAAGTTTTCTTCCCAAAATTTCCCCAGTCATTGCTGACCAGTACCTCTTTATTTTTATCAAAATTGAGGAGGATAACATATGCTTGTTCTATAATTTTCCCTTCGGGAAAACCCGTTGCTATGTTTTAATGAGCCTAGCGACACTGAAACTCATTCTTGTTTATATGGACAAGTTTGTCGCTATTGGTTTTAACAAGTTTAACGACAAAGAAAACTCAGTCCTTTTCAATTTTAGAGAGTCTGAAAGGGACATAAAGGAAACTCCAATAATCCTTTTTCGTCATGTAATCCCTTAAGTCTGAAAAAGTATAAAATAATACGAAAGGGATGAATTTTCGATAATTTTAACGAGCCGAGAAAAACAAGCACTTGATCTTTTTGTGTAATAATCCCTCAGGTCCAAAAAGATTAAAATCTAAAGGAGGGATGGCACTCCCGGTATCTTTAATGAGCTGGAGAGGCCAACTGCTCAGCAATCTTTTCATATTTTACGAGTCAGACGAAAAGAGCTTAAAGGAAACTCGCTTTTTAGGAACGAGTGATAATTTCGGGTAGCAGCTGATTCCAGGTAAGGTTTGGAATTTTCCAATCATGACAGTGTTACAAGGATGGGTAACAGGATCACTCTTTGCAGCTGTTCCTCAAAAAGGGGTAAACAATCAAATGGAGGTGAATGATTGGCTAAAATAGAGTGGAGGTGATGATGAGAACACGACCAAGGCTCAAAAGCTGATGATAATGCATTCACAATGGTTATTTACCAGAAATTAGTTCATTTTTTAATGAGCTTAAACTCTGGGGGAAACATTTTCTCATTGCTTAGGCTTAATTTTTAACGAGCTTAAACTTCACATAAAAACTGCTCGTGATAACAGTCATTTATTATTTGATTTCACCACTAACCACTTTGTTCCTTGGACAGTTGTACTGCCTGTTCAATTGCTTCATCAAAATTATTAGAAATGAACAATACATGCTTAAAAAATGAGTTAAAACACTAATACTTTACTCGAATTACGTGAAAATTAATTTAAAGGTGGTTTTTACCCCTCATTTTACCAGTTCATTTGAACTTTGGTTTGTTGGAGCTCTGGGGGCACCTTTCCCCCCTGATTTTCACTAGCTACTTTCAGGAGATTTTGTGGACGATTCTTGGCACCGTCTGGACCAGGTAGGAGCTAAACCTAAGCTCTTCAGTTTCATTCCTTCCTTTTTGAATTCTGAGCATGTTTCCCTATTTTTCTGAGCCCCTGGGGTTTGAAAAATTCGCCTTCGCTCCATCACACCCTTCCTATATCGAAAGGTGCGATGCATACTGGCCTGGCCATTGGCCAGTCAGTATGCATCTCACTCAGTACACTACTGGGGTGCGATGGGCGCGAGAATGGAAACTTTTGCACCGTTTTCTCGTGGAATTGTTGGCATTTTGGCACGGGAGTGGTGTTATGGTACAGGTGTTGTCCTTGATGGCAACTCTCTTTGGTGACAGATCTCAGTTCAGGTGCTCAGAATGAAGGAAATCTTGTATACGCAAGTTCACCTTGCCAAACACGCGTATACACGCAGGTTATACGTTCAGAAGTCACATATGCGTATACACGCACTTTTATGCACAGAAAAGCGCGTACAAGGTGGGAAACTTATTTTTGGTCCATGGTTGTTAGTCCTTGGAATTTGAACCTATGGTTTCTCGTCAGAGGTGTTGACCCCAGGTTTTGGGCCCTTGGTATTGGTTTATTATGGTTTTGGACCGTGGTATTGTGGAAGGCCTAAAACTATAAAAGAGGAAGGAGATCATGTGACAAGGGATCTGTGAATTATTATTGAATATCTGATAATGTATGAGATCTGGAATACTGGTGATTGGGTTATGGTGCAGATCTAGATCTGAATGAAGGAGGAACCTAAGCGCAAGAAGGATAAGGACTATTGATGGATCGAAATCTCAAGGCTTGAACATTGGTATCTCTGTATGATTTTGATCTGTTATATGTGGTGCACTCTTGATCTATAAATCTGGGTTAACTAATGTCTGAATGCTTAAAAGAATAAATTATCCTTTATAAATATGTACGCAGGTTCAGTGAATTGCAGGTGCGTATATACGCTTTTTCTGTGAGTGAAAGAAGCATATACATAGGTTGGTTGTGGTACAGAGGCATATACTCGCAGATTGCTGAACAGTGAAGTAGCGTATATATCTTGATTTATGTTCTAGCTGCTTCTGTTTTATTACTGCAGTGTTCTGGGTTCAGAATTGGTGTTTGATTACAGTTACTGTGTTCTGGGTACAATGATCAGAGAAGTTTTTATTTGGTTCAGCTTTTGGATTGGTGAAAAGGAGTTTGGGTTATGCACAAAATTCCTGATGTTTGATTGATGTTACTTGTGGATCCAGTCTGAAAATTAATGAAACGAGGTCCCTGAAAGCAAAGAGAAGGTTGTAGCCTTCTGCAGGTAGGAGACTGCATACTAGTATCTCAAGCTAGTACAAGAACTTAGGGGGTTGGAGCTCCCTTCCAGGAAAGCTGGAGAACGAGAGAGAGTTGTAGCTCTCTGCAGGTTGCAGCCTGCATACTAGTAAAGACTGCACCAGTACAAAACATTGTAAAGAGAAGTTTCTAATTAAAAAGAAGATAGAGATGAATTGCAGCAGGGGGTTTTCACCCACATTGGGTTTCCTCCTTATATCTTGTGTTCTTGTGTGTGACTGTATTCTGTTCTGTTTCTGGTACTGTTTATTTGCTTCTGATACACAGATTAATAACTGACATCTGAAAGATAAATCAAATTATTAGTCTGCTTTGTATACGCGGGTTTCTTTATCTGTAGTTGCGTATATACACGGTTTTTATTAACAGAAGTAGCGTATATCATCTGGAATTGAAAAAGGAAATATTTGACTTGTTAATACTGATTCACCCCCCCTCTCAGTATTATTTCCAACAATTGGTATCAGAGCAGGTCCTTCTGAAGAAGCTTGATCGCTTGAAGGAAGATCTTTCATCATGAGCAACTACGAGAGGGAAGCATCAATCAGGCCACCGGCTTTTTATGGGACAAAATTCGTATATTGGAAGGTAAGAGTTACTACCTATCTTCAATCTTTGGGTACAGAAGTATGGGATATCATAGATACAGGATATACTTTTCCAGCAGCAACTCCTACAGATCCGGCTGACAAGAAGAAATATGAAACAAATGCAAAGGCGGTCAATACTCTATTAGGATGTCTATCTCAATCAGAATTCGTGAAAGTTATGCAGTTAAAATCAGCAAAAGAAATATGGGACAAGATTGTCCTAAGCTATGAAGGAGATGATCAGGTAAAACGAGCAAAACTTCAAACCCTCAGGATTCAGTATGAAAATCTCAAGATGTATAATGATGAAAGTGTGGCTAACTATTTTCTTCGTGCAGATGAGATTGTTAATTGTATGAAAAATTTGGGTGAAGAAATAAAAGAGGCTATTGTGGTTGAAAAAGTTCTAAGATCTTTATCCCCTAGGTTTGAATCTAAAGCTGCAATAGAAGAAAAAGAGAATCTACAAAGCCTTAAAATGTCACAGCTGCACGGAATTCTAACTGCTTATGAAATGAGGAAAGGAGGACCATCAGACACGAGAGAAGCTATCTTCAAGGCTTCAGGCAAAGGCGAGTACTATGAGTCAGGACACGTGTCAGAAGAAGAAGAAGAATCAAATTTTGTCAGAAATCTTCAATGAGGTACTGGACGGTTCCGAGGTAAGTTACCTTTCAAATGCTTTGCTTGTGGAAGAGTCGGTCACTATGCTGCCAAATGTCCTCACAAGGATAAGATTGACAAAGGGAAGGAACCTGTTAGATGGAACAAGAAACAGAATGCAAATAAGAAAAGCTATTACACTCATGAAGATAGTGATGGACTTTCAAATAGTGACGAAGATGAACGAGGTAATAAGTATAAACTTTTAATGGCATTTGAAGATGATGACTACATGGATGCTATAGATGTAGAAGGCTTTTGTGAAGAGATGACTAATCTCAAAATCTGCTTAGAAGAGAAAAGTGCAATTATTGATTCTCTACAATTTCAACTGGCTGAAAGGGAAAAACATCTTGAAAAATTGGAATGTGAAATTGTTTGTCTTAGAAAGGAGATTGAGAAAACAAAAGCTATTAATCTTAAATTTGTTAAAGGATCTGAAACTCTGGATGAGATTATCAATGTGCAGCGTTCTCCACTAATCAAGACAGGTCTGGGATATAATGGAGAAAAATCTCAAGCTTCTACCTCCAAAAGTTATCTTGATGCAGCAAAGAAGAGCGAGCAAAGGCCTAAAAGAAATCATCAGGTAAATCAGGGACAATTTACCTCAAGAACGAATAAAGACTATCAAGAAAATCGGGGACAAGCTACCTTAAGGACAAACAGAAGCTACAATCGCCCACAGGTAAAATCTTCCCAATTTGCCTCAAGAATGGATGTCAGTAGAAACTACAATCAGTTGGATGATAGATTTGATAATCGCAGGAGTTTCTTCAATGGCCAATGTTTCTCTTGCCATAATTTTGGTCCCATAGCAGCTCAATGTGTTGCCTATAAGACAATCATGACTAGAGAAGCTCAAAAACAAAGGAATATGACTGGAATCACGAAAAGGACTTATAACAACTTTTCGGCCCTTGAAAATGAAGTTGAATATTCTATTTGTAATAACTTTGGTCATGAAGATTCTGAATGCAGGAGAAGGTTTTGGAAGACAACTCAGAAGGAACATACCTCAAGTGCCAGAACATGGAGAATGAAGGAACCACAAACAGAAAGATGTGGGATAGCCTTCTATGCAGAGGACAAGAAAATATATGGTATATTGACAGCAGATGTTTGAAGCATATGACAGGGGATAAAGAAAAACTTTAATCGTATACTGCATTAGAAAAGGGAAAGAAGGTGTCTTTTGGAAATGATGCCCCTGCATCCATAAAAGGAAAAGGCACTGCTCAGTTGAAAGAACAGGTCAAAGCTGGAAATGTTTTGTATGTTGATGGCTTGAAGCATAATCTACTGAGTGTTAGTCAGATGTGCGATCAAGGAACCGAAGTAATATTTCGATCAAATGGATGTAGTGTTCGTGATCTTGATACAGGAGAAACAGTGATCAAAGGAAGAAGAACTCCAAATAATCTATACATATTTGAAGAAGGACAACAACAATCCTATTTAAGCAAGGATGATGAACACTGGTTATGGCACCAGAGGTTGGGGCATCTAAGCTTTTCACAAATAAGGAAGCATGAAAATACCAAGCAGTTCATGGTCTTCCAGATATCAAAATTCCAGACAACACCATATGCAAATCATGTCAGTTTGGTAAGCAAACCAGAACTAACTTTCCTGAGAAGGAAGGATCAGCTAGCAGGCCTCTTGAGCTAGTCCATACAGATGTATGTGGTCCATTTAGGACAAGGTCACTTCGAGGAGAAGAATACCTTATATTATTCATTGACGACTTCTCCAGGTTTTTTTGGTTAGGACTTATGAAGCACAAAGACGAAGCATTCGAAAAATTTAAATCCTTTAAAGCCTTGGCTGAAAATGAATCAGATTACAAAATTAAGTGCCTCAGGTCCAACAGAGGAAGGGGAATTTACCTCAAATGAATTTTTTGATTTCTGTGAAGAACATGGAATAAGAAGGGAATTCTCTACAGCTAGGACTCCTCAACAAAATGGAGTGGCGGAAAGTATGAACAGAACAGTCCAACAAATGGCTCGTGCTATGCTTGATGAGTCGAGAACTGCCGCAACCTTCTGGTGTGAAGCTGCATATGCTGCGGTTGTTATTCTCAACAAAAAAAATGTCCGAGTGAACAACACTCAAACTCCTCATGAGCTCTGGTATGGCGAGACTCCTTCGGTAAAGCATTTCAAAATTTTTGGGAGCAAATTCTATATTAAGAATACTGATGAGCAGCTTGGCAAACTTGAACCTAGAGCAGATGAAGGCATTCTCCTTGGTTATTCTTCCTACAACAAAGCATATAAGTGTTACAATAAAAGACTTGGAAGAATTGTTGACAACATTGATGTAGTGGTTGATGAAAAAGGATACATCCCTAGAGAAGTGAATCATGAAAATATCAATGAGGATGAAGACTACTCTCCAAATTAGACAGATGATAAAGAAGAACCCCAAGAGGCACCAGAGGAACAGATAAGGATAGAAGAGAAGACTCCATCCAGGTATGTTCAGAAGAATCACCCAGAATCTCAAATTTTGGGGCAGAAAGAAGCAGGTATACAAACAAGAAGAACAATAGCAGAAGCTTCAAGCTATTTGGCATTGCTCTCTTCCATTGAACCGCAAAATGTAAAAGAAGCATGCAAAGATGAGTGTTGGGTTAAGGCAATGAATGAAGAGCTTGAGCAGATCGAAAAGAATAACACTTGGGAGTTGGTTCCTAGACCAAAAGACAAAAATGTCATAGGAACAAAATGGATCTTCAAAAATAAGATGAGTGAAAATGGGGAAGTGATTAGAAACAAGGCCAGACTTGTTTGTAAAGGGTATGCTCAACAGGAAGGAATAGACTTTGAAGAAACTTTTGCTCCCGTTGCTAGACGTGAGGCCATCAGAATGTTCCTTTCTCTCTCTAGCTTCCAGAAGTTCAAAGTATTTCAAATGGACGTAAAATCAACCTTTCTGAATGGAGACTTAGAAGAAGTGTACATAGAGCAACCAGATGGCTTTATCCTTGGGAATGATCCAAATCTTGTATGCAGACTTAAAAAGGCTCTCTATGGCCTTAAACAAGCTCCAAGGGCTTGGTACTACCGCTTGGACAAATACCTTCATCAACAAGGTTTTTCAAAAGGATCAGCAGATAGCAATCTTTATATAAAAATTGAAAATGACAAATTGCTAATACTTGTTGTGTATGTAGATGATATTATCTTTGGCAGCAACGAAGAAGGTATGAGTCAAAGCTTTGCCTTGGTGATGCAGAAAGAATTCAAAATGTCTTTGCTCAGAGAACTGACATACTTTCTTGGAGTGCAAATCCAACAAAATGAAGGCGGTATCTTCTTGTCTCAAACCAAGTACCTCAAGCAGATTCTGAAGAAGTATGGCATGGAAGATTCAAAACCAGTATGTACCCCCATGGTTACAGGATGCAGCCTTAGTGCAAATGATGAATCGGCAACAGTGCATCAACCAACCTATAGATCCATGATTGGAAGTCTACTTTATTTGACAGGTACCCGACCAGACATCATGCATGCAGTGGGAATGGTTGGAAGATTTCAGGAAAATCCAAAGGAAACTCATCTTCAGGCAGTCAAGAGAATCTTCAAGTACCTTCAAGGAACTCAAAACTATGGCTTATGGTACCCTAGAGATATAGATCTCACACTTCATGCTTACACAGATGCAGATTGGGCCGAAAGCGTGGATGACAGGAAGAGCACAAGTGGTGGTGAATTCTTTATGGGTTCCAGATCAGTATCTTGGTTCAGCAAGAAACATAGTTCGATTGTTTTATCTACAGCTGAAGCGGAATATGTGGCTGCTGCATCTTGTTGCACTCAACTTCTTTGGATGATGCAAACCTTACAGGATTTTCAAATCACTTGTACTCCACCTGTCTCTATCTTATGTGATAATACAAGTGCAATAAGCATTTCAAAGAATCCTGTCATGCATTAGAAGACCAAGCACATGCCTATCAAATATCACTTTCTTTGGGAACAAGTGCTTGAGCAAAAAGTCAAGTTGGAGTATGTTCCAAAACAAACCAATCAAGTTGCTGATATCCTTACCAAACCACTACCCAGGGAAACTTTTGAATATCTCAGACAGAAGCTGGGAGTAGTTGATGCTTCATCCTGCTGTTGAAGATTTTTTGTTTCAAAGAAAAGTTGGTGTACGCGAGTTGGATGAGGGGAATCCGCGTACATACGCAGATTTATGCAGGTGCAGTCGCGTATATGGAATTCTAAAGAAAATCAACAAGAACAGACTCTGGTTGAAGAGAGTCTGATATGGGTCTGTCAGAGACCATCAGGCACAGGTTCAGGGGGAGCAGATAATCTTCTAACAATGCATTGTTGGCATTACCTTAGAAGCCCTTGGTTCTAGTACTCAAGCTATTTTTGTTTCAGGTGGATCAGCTGCAGAAAGGAGAATAGAAGAACAACATGGTTGCTGATATATACAGTGATTGTTAGATGTTGCTGATAGTAGTTATTGGTGATTTGCATAGTCTTGATATTTCGTTTCTATGACATGTATATCTTTTTTATCAAGGTCATGTAACGGCCTATTTTGGTTTCCCCACTATGCCTGGGATGATTGATGCAATGTGATTGGTTGTCATATGTAAATTTCTGATGTATCCCCACTTGGTTGGGTGATGGATGTATGTATTGAGTCTTTTGGTGATAGGAAGGTCTTTCATAATGTATATGTCTTGGTTCTTCTTGAGGAACATCCTTTGCAGATATTGCCTACAGTCAGGGGGAGCATGTTTAGCACAGCAGAGCAGAGATATCTATATGTACTCAGGGGGAGCACAGCCCTTTGCCCTTGATGACAAAGGGGGAGAATGACTTTGAGGATCTTGGGGTTGCCATCAAGTCCAAAGGGGGAGATTGTTGGCATTTTGGCACAGGAGTGGTGCTATGGTACAGGTGTTGTCCTTGATGGCAACTCTCTTTGGTGACAGATCTCAGTTCAGGTGCTCAGAATGAAGGAAATCTTGTATACGCAGGTTCACCCTGCCAAACACACGTATACACGTGGGTTATACGTTCAGAAGTCGCGTATGCGTATACACGCACTTTTATGCACAAAAAAGCACGTACATGGTGGGAAAATTATTTTTGGTCCATGGTTGTTAGTCCTTGGAATTTGAACCTATGGTTTTGGACCATGGTTTCTCATCAGAAGTGTTGACCCCAGGTTTTGGGCCCTTAGTATTGGTTTATTATGGTTTTGGACCGTGGTATTGTGGAAGGCTTAAAACTATAAAAGAGGAAGGAGATCATGTGACAAGGGATCTCTGAATTATTATTGAATATCTGATAATGTATGAGATCTGGAATACTGGTGATTGGGTTATGGTGCAGATCTAGATCTGAATGAAGGAGGAACCTGAGCGCAAGAAGGATAAGGAATATTGATGGATCAAAATCTCAAGGCTTGAACATTGGTATCTCTGTATGATTTTGATCTGTTATATGTGGCGAACTCTTGATCTATAAATATGGGTTAACTGATGTCTGAATGCTTAAAAGAATAAATTATCCTTTATAGATTTGTACGCAGGTTCAGTGAATTGCAGGTGCGTATACACGCTTTTTCTGTGAGTGAAAGAAGCGTATACGCAGGTTGGTTGTGGTACAGAGGCGTATACTCGCAGATTGCTGAATAGTGAAGTAGCGTATATATCTTGATTTATGTTCTAGCTGCTTTTGTTTTATTACTGCAGTGTTCTGGGTTCAGAATTGGTGTTTGATTACAGTTACTGTGTTCTGGGTACAGCTATCAGAGAGGTGTTTATTTGGTTCAGCTTTTGGATTGGTGAAAAGGAGTTTGGGTTATGCAGAAATTCCTGATGTTTGATTGATGTTACTTGTGGATCCAATCTGAAAATTAATGAAACGAGGTCCCTGAAAGCAAAGAGAAGGTTGTAGCCTTCTGCAGGTAGGAGCCTGCGTACTAGTATCTCAAGCTAGTACAAGAACTTAGGGGGTTGGAGCTCCCTTCCAGGAAAGCTGGAGAACGAGAGAGAGTTGTAGCTCTCTGCAGGTTGCAGCCTGCGTACTAGTAAAGACTGCACCAGTACAAAACATTTTAAAGAGAAGTTTCTAATTAAAAAGAAGATAGAGACGAATTGCAGCAGGGGGTTTTCTCCCACATTGGGTTTCCTCCTTATATCTTGTGTTCTTGTGTGTGACTGTCTTCTGCTCTGTTTCTGGTACTGTTTATTTGCTTCTGATACACAGATTAATAACTGACATCTGAAAGATAAATCAAATTATTAGTCTGCTTTGTATACGCGGGTTTCTTTATCTGTAGTTGCGTATATACGCGGTTTTATTAACAGAAGTAGCGTATATCATTTGGAATTGAAAAAGGAAATATTTGACTTGTTAATACTGATTCACCCCCCCTCTCAGTATTATTTCCAACAATTTTTGCCTGTTTTTTGCCAAATTAGGACCCTGACTCTTCTCTTGCTTGTTTTGTAGAGATTCATCGGAGCAAAATGGTTGTTACATGGCGAGAACGCGACCATGAAGAAGACGACATGGTTGCTTTACATGATCCGGGTACGGTAACTACACTATGGAACTGTGGCTTGCTCAAGTTTTTCCACATCTCTAGCATGAGGCAACAAATCAACTTGTTGCAATATTTTCTCGATGCATGGGGTCCTACCAACCAGGTGTTTCAGATTAGAGGCAAATCAATCCCCTTCATTGTCGTGGACATCTATTTTTTGACTGGTTTATCGAGGCGTGGTGCCCCTCTTTCATTATCATGTTCCGCCCATGGGGGCGAATCCGTGAGAGATTATATTTGCGGGTAATTCAGAGAGGGATCTTAGCTGACTAGGGACGGCAAGATCAACATCCGAGATGTCACTAACCGGTCCTTGAGGACCATTCTATTCACTTTGCTAGACTGGCTGGTAGTGCGGCTCTTCACGTGGCTAACAGGTCCTATATGCAATATGCCTTGGAATGCCTTGAACCAAAGGTGTTCAACTGGTGTGACGCAGTACTTCCTGTGATGAAAAAACAACTGACCAAGGTAAAAAGCGGAAAATCCAAGAATTTTGCTATGGTTCTATTTTGACTGCTTTCGCCTTGGAAAAGATCCCACTGATGCAGCTGCAGTACATTTCACTTAGCTTACCTCCACCGATTGAGCCACGGATGCAGAGATGGGTCGACCTCATGGCCCGACATGCTAGTCAGTCCCAGGTTTCCTTTTCTGATACCTTCTTTGGGTGGTTCAACCATCAAGAGATGGTTTTTTCCTAGTGTCCATATGCTGGTATGGATTAGCGGGGTGACCCGGATTTGGTGCTGCCGGCTGGTGAGAAGTGGGGTGCTATCAGTAAACTCTCTGACCATATCTCTGTTTATCATTTTTCATAATGTTCTCATGCTTTCTTATATCAAGACTAATCAAAACTCATGTGCTCATGTAGATATTGGACCAGTTCGGCTAGCAGTACGTCTGAGAGCACCAGCTACTTTTCTAGCAGGAGACGCTATGGGGAGGGCTATCCTTCGCGACCTTGATGTGGCTGAGACTCTTTCAGCATTGCAGGATCAGGTCGAGGGTCTCACTCTTGGTATTCCGGACGTGAGGACCGACGAGCTGCCTCTGAGGTTGCAACGACATACTACTGGCATGCTGAGTCGATGGACTAGGCTTTTACACATGATTGCATAGGCGGTGACTTGTTATCACCAACATCATTAAACTAGGGTGCCCCCTATCATTTTGAGTTTTGGGTCATTTGACCGATTTTGTCTTGGTTACAGAACATTATGTATAAACCATAAACAGTTATATATATATTTTTGATTTTCGGAGCTTTATTTTGGTTAAGTTACATGATCTTGATGCAAGTATTAATGAAATGCTTCTTTTATAAATGTTGCACATGTCTATCTAACACATAATTTGCCAATGAGTCCGTTAATGTGTTTAAGTTTTTGGAAATATGCTGATATTGAATAGAATGAAACTGCCTTTCCAAAATCTTGACCCTTAGGAACATGAGATAGATAGCTGGATTCCGTACGGAGTAGATACCGGTGAGCTGTAGGATGACGAGTTGTGAGTCTAGCCTGACGATGAGTCAGCGTATGCCACATGTGATGGCATCAGAGAGGAGCTCTATCAACGTGCTATATTCAGCAATATTGTTCATTGACCGACCAATACATACCCCTCTGAAACTCACTAACTTGCCAGTTGGATCGAAGATGGACTAGGCTTCAGAAGATAGGTTCCGCAAACTACGACTCACTCCGTCGGCATATCCAACAAATGATTCCAATAGGTCTGACATCTGCAAAAAATGTAAAAGCGGATCACTTAACCAAAACAATTACCCTTAGTGAAAAAAAATGTAACAAAAGCATAGGGGTTACTATCTTGAGTCAAGCATAGTAACGCTTAAGGTACAACCAGTTGCGGGTTTATGCCAGTGGAATCCCATCATAATCCACTAACTCATAGGCTCCTTTTTCTAATATACGCTTAACAATATAGGGGCCCATCCATAAAGACTTTAACTTGCATGCTCCCAATTTATCGGACTCCTGGTCATAAAGTAAGACTAGGTCACCTTCTGAGAAGACACGGGGTTTGATATTCTTGTCGAACTGCACATTGACTCGTTTCTTATGGGCTTCGTTAGCCAAATCGGCATCACGACGGGTTTCATCCAATTGCATTAGTTCCAAGAAACGAGCCTCCTCTTCTGAAGTTCTGAGGAGAAGGTCGACCGCGAGTTTGAGGGACGAGATTTCACACTGAACTAGTAAGATCACTTCCAGGCCATACACCAGTTGAAAGGGTGTAAACCCGGTTGCATTCCTCGCCGATGTCTGGTATGCCCACAAGGCTGAGTATAGGATCAGGTGCCAACTCCTTTTGCGGACTCCAATCATCCTTTGCAGCATCCACTTCAGGACCTTGTTGATTTCCTGAACTTGTCCGTTGGCCTGCGGATAATATGGAGTAGAGCTATCGTGGGACAGCCCTAATTTGGCAACCAACTCAAACATCATGTGATTGCAAAAATATGATCCATGATATGTGACTATGGCCTGTGGAACGCTGAATTTGGAGACTACATGATTGAAAAAGAAGAGGGCAGCCATTTCACCGCTGTTGTTTAATGTAGGCATCGCCTCGGCCCATTTGGTAAAATAGTCTACTGCGATTATGATATACCCATGCCCCCCGACCGAGGTGGGGTTAGATGTCATGAAATCTATGCCCCATTTGGCAAATGGCCCAACAGTAACTACTGGTTGCAGAGGTGCGGGTGGTATTCTGGTTTTTTGATCGAAGATTTGACATGCATGGCAACTTCTGACTGCGGTTATGCAATCTTTGAACATTGTTGGCCATAAGTATCCTGCTCGTAAAATATTTTGTGCCGTAGCGTAACCAGATTGATGCCCCCCACATGCGCCTAAATGGCAATCATTCAGGACTTTTTCGGCCTCCTCATGGGTGAGGCACCTGCTCAGAACTGTATCGACACCACGACGGTAAAGTGTATCACCGACGATCATGTAGTCTTTTGCTTGGTATCGAATGCGTCGTTGTTCCGAGTGGGAGGTATTAGACCTATATACTTGGGTTTGGGGATAGAATATTATGTCTCCATACCACGGGTTGCTTGAATATATTAGAAACAAATATTCGTCCACAATCGCTTCTTCTGATGTTGCATCGTTGGACGACGATGGGAGATCACATAGTAACTCCGCGAAAACCAGGGATTTCTTTTATTTGGATTTTACAAATTCCAGATCAACCTCTTGTAGAATTGCTATCCATTTTGAATATTTTCCCCCCAGCAATTGTCGCGACAATATATAGGTCATGGGGTTGCAATCTGACAAAATGGTAGTTTTTCGAAAGAGGACATAGTGTCGAAATCTCTGTATCGCTTGAATAACTGCGAGAGATAGCTTTTCAACGTAGGAGTACTTGCTTTCTGTATCATATAAGTTTCTACTCAAATAATATATAGGATGTTCAATTCCATTGTCTTCTTGAACTAAAACCATTGTGATGGTCATATCCACTGCAACCAAATATAGGTTAAAGTCTTTTTGATAATCAGGAGCTACATTAATGATGCTTTTATTAGGGATTCCTTTAAAGCATCAAAGGAAGCTTGTGCGACCTGATCCCAGACGAAGGGTACTTCGTTTTTCAATAGACGAGTATAACCTTTAGCAAGTTCGGCGTAATTTGGAATGAACCTCCTCAGAAAGTTTGCTTTCGCTTGGAGTTTCTGAATCTGAAGCAAATTTGAAGGTGGAGGCAAATTAATGATTGCCTGAACCTTACATGGGTCGAGATGAATCCCGTCCTTTGAGACCACAAAGCCAAGTAAACGACTAGAACTGACATAGAACACATATTTGTGTGGATTGAGTCGTATCTTGTAGTGTCGGCAGCGTAGAAATATCACTCTCAAATGCTGTGGATGATCGGTCCGCTTTCACGAATGAGCCGGAAGATCATCGAGATATGGTTGAACGATGTTTTTGATGCCATGGAAGGCATAATTCATTGCCCTCTGAAATGTTGCCCCTACATTCTTTAAACCAAAGGGTAGCTTGCGATATGCAAATGTGCCCCACGGACAAGTAAATGCAGTGTTTGACTGGTCTTGTGGGTGGACATTTATTTGATTATACCCGGAAAATCCATCCATGAATGAAAAGATTTCACATCCGGTGCATTCATCAATTATCTGGTCAATGAAGGGTGTAGGGTAGTTGTCTTTCGAACAAGCTTGATTTAAATCCCTATAATAGACGCACACTCTAATCGTCCCTTGTTTTTCATTACAGGAACAATATTCGATACCCAATCGGTTAGAGGAACCGGGTAAATAAAACCAGCATGAAGAAGTTTTTCAACTTCTGCCTTGACGGCAGCAGATTTCTTGGGGTGCACCTACCGTAGCCGTGTCCTACCAGTTTGACATATAGATACATCTTAATTTCGTGTTCGACTATGCTCGAGTCAATACTTGGCATTTCATCATACGACCAAGCAAAGACATCTCTGAACTCGCAAAAAAGAGCGTAATATATTTCTAGTTCTTAAGGAGAACAAGATTTGCCGACATGAATATTCTCTACAACATCTCTTTTGGTCGAGATATTTATGGCGATAGTCTCTTCAATATTGGACAAGTTTCACTCGGAATCCACCGTGTTTACAGTATTTGATAGAAAATCAAAAACTGATGGATGATGAAGGTCATTAGGAGTATCTTCCTTGTAATCTGGAAGATGGGAACGATGGTGGTAATCTTCCCATGGTGCCCCATCAATCATCATTGACTGAAAAATTCCTTCGTCTGTAGAATGTACTTGCGACCAAGGATCTGAAGGGGTACCATATTCCTTAGACCTATCTATCCAAACGCTTGATGAGCATTGATTTGGGTTTGCCTCCCATGCCGAAAACATTGATTGCTACAATATTTCTATTGGGCTTGGAGGAAATACCTGTAGATGATCCATGTTAATATCATTTTCAGACATCTTTTGAATAGAAGATATCATATTGTAGGTTCCCACCGTTGCCACTTCCGCCAGATTGATTGGAGGCGGTAGGGCAAAAGTCCCCATTAATATAGGGTCTTTTAGTAGGCCTACTCCGATATTTTGAAGCGAATGAGGGCTTCCATGGATCATCGGAATGCTTCTCGTAACTTGTGAACTATTGGGGAAAAATGTTTGTTGGTCGACGATTGTAATACCTCCTTGGAAAGGAAATGCAATCTTCCTGAAGTAGGTTGACACAACGGCAACCATAGCATATATGCAGGGCCTTCCCAGTAGGATGTTGTAATCAAGGTTTCCGTCGATTACTTCAACATCTATTTCTACTGTTTTTCCCCCAGTTTGACTTGCAAGTTACTTAAAATACCATATGGGGTGTATGTTCGTCCATCAAATGCTTTTAATGTCGTCGAAGATCGCGACAAGGGTGGAGATCCTAAAGTTTTCCAGCAACTCATCGACATAATACATGTAGATGCCCCCTCATCAATAATGGTTCGATGAACAATTTTGTTGTGGGCTTTCACTTGAATAAGGAAAGCTAGTTGAACTGGTAACTGAGGGTCATATCCTTTGTGATTAAAGGACACAAGATTGGAATCCGCTGGGTCAATCCCACCTATCGTTGATAATAAAGCCTGCTTTTGGGAGGGACAATTGTGCAGTACCTCAAGTGTCGACATAGTGGATGGCGATTGGGCTAGATCTGCCACTATATTATAATGTTGTGCTGCTTTGGCACGAGGATTAAATGTCGATATGTGTACTACTCCCTTTGGCGGCTTTATCGTTAGTTCAGGAATGATGGGTGGCACAACTTCGGTCGAAGTTGTTGTCAAACTACTAGGTTGATCATTAGCCTTGTTGTCCAATAGCTATGGATTCCCATAATCTTTATTCCTTGTCAATATCACAGCATCATTTTGCTGCTTTGAAATTAACAACATTAGCACTTGGGACGGGGAAGCATTGTCACTAGCAACTACATTTGTTCCTGGATTTGGAAACAGATCAGTCAATACCGCCGAGGTTTTTGAATTCTTGAAGAATTTTCTAAGCTTAGCTTTATATGGACACTCTCTTGTCCAATGATCCTCATCACATATAAGGCATGGAAAATTTGGTTTCCTATCTCCAGAAGGGTTTGCAGAAGATTTTTCAGGGGACGACTCCTCCTGTTTCTTCTTCTTCCCTTTCTTTTTCTTCTTGCCTCTTGGTTGCTTGGTTTCTTTGCCTTTGTCGGTGGATACAACATTTACTTCCGAGGCGAGAAGTTCTTCATTTTCATTTTGACCTGAAACCGTACGAGCCTTCTTTGACTTAGCCTTTACGGTTTTCGTGCTGGTCATTCCTATCACTCCATCCTCGGCATGAGAGTCTTTGTTCGATTTAGGAGAGGGAGGAACGGAAAATTCCGGTCTAGGAGCATCAGGGATTTTATCGTAGAGCGTGCCAGATTGAGTATAGATCAAATCTAAATATTGCACATGAGCAATGACTTGCTTTTCAGTGACGACTCCTCCCTTTGCCACATCTTCCGTGATAGAAGGTAACAATGAGTTAATAAACCATTCAACCAACAGCTGATCAGGAACATATGTTTTTACCATTCTACGATGACGTCGCCACTCATGAATATGATCGGATATGTGAGTGGCCGTCGTTTGCTTGAAATTGGTAAGAAGCTCTGTTCCCATTTGGTACCTTATGGGTAGCTGAAAATGGGTTAAAAAGGTTGTGGCTAGGGTACTGAAGTTATCAAACGAAGCTCTAGGCAATTCGATATACCATTTTGTTGCCGGACCAGTTAACGTTCGCTGAAAAAGGTGAAGCCTAATCGAATCATCATTTAGAGTGTTAGATGAACACCACATATGAAAGGTCATCACATGATTTGACGGGTCTTCACCCGAATTTCCATTAAATTTAGGAATATTTGACAGAAGTTTATGAGGAAACATTGGTCACCAAGGGGCGTAAGCGATTGGATCGTTTGTTAGCCGATTTAGATCTCGTAACTCTAAAGTTGCCACGAAGGGCAACTGTTGATTCAGGTTCGGCGAAGCATACCCAGGATAAGATGGGATTTCCTGAGCAGTGGGTCTTTGCATACCAACATAGTGCATTTGATGCTGATAACTTTGGTAAGGTTGATGGGAATAACCATTATGAAATGGTTGATGTTGATTGTTTTGAATATACGACTGCCCATTACTTGCAAAGATTTGGTGCTTAGATCCTTGGTAAACTTGTTGGAATTGCGGTTGTTGATATTGCACTAGCCATGGTTGTGGGATCATTTCCTATTGTCTAATACTGGCTGTTTGACCAAGATGAGGGGTAATGGTACCCGTTTGAGCCTGGGTCACTCCAGTTAAGAAGCCACTAATTGATGATTGTGGTGGCGTTGTAGAGACAAGAGGTTGTTGACTTGTGACCTGTGAGACTTGAGGTTGGCATACAACAGGCAACTCTTGTACTTGCGACACTGTCATAATAGCCGATGTAGTGGGGATATTTGACATATGTAGACTTTTTTGCATTGAGTATACAAATCTTGGTTGTTGAGGCAGTGTTGGTATCCAACCATTGGATGTAATTCCAGCATAACCTGAATTTTGTTGTGAACTTTCATATGTTTGTTCTCCCGGAGGAGACAATGAAAGGGCGTATTGCCCCCCATACGACGGTAATCCAGTGCTTAAAGGGAATGATTTGCCTTTGAGGACCAGACTGCCCAAATTAACATTGCGAAGGATCAATTTTTTGAGACTCAACATAAGAGATTCCAGATATTATTCCGGATGAACAAACGGGAACAGACCATACTATCGAAGTAGCCCCTGGATGGATTCCATCTAGCGATTGAGAGCTAGTTGCGATAGATGGTACGCCGGCAAACATTGTTGGAGTGACAGCAGGAATTTCTGCCACCACTATGTCAGATGACATAGTCCTAGATGTCGATGGTTGTTTAGACATATCTAGTCTATCCAAAAGATTTCCTAGCGATTCTACAGGAACTTCCGATAGCGGTAGACTAATTTCTGACGAAGAAGGATATAGGGTGATCCCAACTCCAAAATGCAATGGAGTACTAGATGGGGGATCCTCCACAATCTCTTCTATGGAAATCAATCCACATGGAAGAGGTATAGGTTCTGCAGCGACAGATGTTTGGGGAATAACACCTTCCGAATCAGCTACAGATGGAGCCGGTTTAGGAATAGAAGTGTTTACCTTCACACTAGGATCAGTTCTACTGTCCTCTAGTGGTTGCGGAACTTCTTCTATAAATTCAGGGATGCCAGAAATATTTGGAGTAACCAGAGTCTCCGAGGGTGTCAGAACACTTGTTCCAACCAGACCAGGGGACTTCGAACCAGTTAAATGAGTTCACTTTGTCCGGAATAGTTTTGATTCTAGAGACAAAGATGGTTGACTCGTAAGTCTCCGTGAACAATGGGGAATTGGATTTCCTCCGCAATTGAGGATTACTCGATCAACTAAAAATAAAGGGGAAAATGATTCCAAATTAAATGAATTTTAGACGCTTTGACACAACTTGTTTTTTCAATTTTTAAGAGTCGAGAAAAAAAAAGGATGACTCTAGTCGCCTTCGATTTTTAATGAGCCTAAAGTGACAAGTGCTCAGATGGACCCTTTCCTTTAAGGAGTCTGAAAAGGAACAAAAGGGACTACTCTTGAAATCTAGACAGAGGGATTACCAAACCAATCGCAAAACTGCAGAATACTTTTTACGATACGGCAATCAATCTTCTCGAATGCTGTGTTTAGTGGATTGTGATCGATAGGGCGGTAGACACGGCTTCCTATGGATAAAGGATATAGCCTATTGTGGTCTCCAATATATACTCGACAGTACGTGGGAGCACAAGTCCGTACTGGCACTTGTCATATCAAAGAGGAGGAATCACCCAACCAACAATGAAAGCGACAGTTACCAGGCTTTACGATGCCGGAATACGTCTCTAGCCTAGATTTCTAGATGGTGTGCGTTAGGTTCCAAAGTGTTTTTATGTTCATTAAATTTATTTTATAGTTGATCTTTCTTAAGAAATTTTCCTTTCAGGTTCAGCGCATGATGTAGATATACAATTCCTAAAATGCAATCTAAGATGATAAACAATCGTTTAATCTTCTTTTTGCAATGAAAATCCTAGCTACTAAAGAAAGAGAGATGATATTCTTTCATCATAGAGCAGAGAGAACACACTAGATGAACTGTCCTAAATCAAACCAACAAGCAGTCTAAATGCAAATGCACATGCATGTATTTGTTTTCAGCTTTCTTAATGTGTGAATGATAAGAAGAATGCTAAGTACAAATCTGAATTATCTTTTCAAAGCGACAATACTAACAAATTTCTCTTCAAAAACGAAAGGAAGATAATGAAGACACTTTGCTATTTTGAATTGAAAACTACTTTCGACACTTGAAAAACTACTAATTCAAATCAAATACAAGAGTAACTATATAATCGACCATCAAGAACAATAGAATTCTTTTCTTTGACTGAAAACAACACTTTCAAATCAAAAGACGACAATTTGATTATGTTACTTTTTGTAAAAGAGAATTGTAAGTGGCGCACAATACATAAAAACATTCAAAATTCTTTGTACTATGGAGGTGGAATCAGGAAAAGGAAGGGAGTTTCCACAGTGGTATACTGATCAAAGCAAAACTCCTGAATAAAGCTGAAGAGAGTGAACACAGTAACCAAAATCTGAGAGCAGAGGAGGTCTTATCTGATCAGCACACCTGCAACAAAGGGAAAGTGGGATGAAACGCACCTACTGCACACGGGAGGTGCGATGCATCCAGATTCCCAAGAGGAGAAAGTGCGATGGTCTAGGGATGAGACTTCAACTTGGTTCTGGGTCACAGTTTGTAGCTTAGTTCAGGGATTTGGGGCGAGCTAATGATAGTCAGTAAATAGAAATCACAGGGGCTGATCTAATGAGGTTACTGGAGCCACCACTAGGGTAATTAAGATGTTTGCAAATCGATTGTTCAGTTTATAAACAAAACCCGGAGATAGACTGAAGCAACATTGATCTACTTTGCACTTGCAAACTAAAACTAAAACTACTTTTGCTTTCCTTTATGAGAAGTAGGTAAGAGGGGAACAAAGGACACCAACCTCAGTCTTGCGCTTGGTTCCTTGCTTGGTTCCTCTCCCTTCTGACAGATCCTTGCTGCTTTTCTTTCGTCTACCCAGCTTCAAAGAACACCTGTGGAATCAAAGCAGCATAATGCTATCGAAGAACAGAGTTCTACAATCATAAACAATATAGGACCCGATATATATTGAACACACAAATGCATATATCATCAAACATACAAGAATGTGGAGGAAAACTCGAATAACTTTATTAATATCAAGAATAGAAAAGAGGATTACAACCAATTGATCTAACCCAACGTCATCCTCCCAGCATGAAAGCCCTTCTTCATCTCATGGAAAGCTTAGATCACCCAACACTATGATATTCCCCCAAGAAACCAACAACACTTCCTTAAAAGATACAAAATTCCAGCCTCTGGATCTCTGTGATGAGGGATCCATATATAGATGATTGCAGGGGGGTGAGTTAGCTTCTAGGATTTTGATTAGTGTCCTCTCTCTGATAGTTCTTGATTCCACTTGGAGATTGACGATCTCTTACTCATCCCTGGGCGAATTCAGAGAGGCAAGTGTCACAGGAAAAGTTTCTGGAAGATTCTATGACGATCCACCTTGCAAACTGTCTCTTCCATTTGTCTACTCTCGCCCATCGCACCCTACAGAAGGGCTTTCCAGTATGCATCACACCCTTTACATTGGGCAGGTGAGACGCATCGCACCCTCTGCACTTGGTAGTTTTTATGGTCCAGTGTTGACCAGTTCTCAGCAGTTTTCTATGGAGAACTTCTAGGAGATGATGTAATCAATTGACCTTGTTCCTTTAGGGTGTGAAGCAACAATTTTAGGGACTTAGGAGCCCTTTTTTTATGGACATGTATGATTGGGGTTGCAGTGCCCAAAAATGTTTAAAACAACCACTCCTCCTGATCGCCCGTTTACATCAAGGGCATGAAACAACCAACCGGGAAGCATGAATTCAAGGAGGTGAGTGATGGCATCTGCTAAACCCAAGGTTTCCTAAAGGAGTATGAAATGTACCATCTAGGTACTTAGAAGCCTCTGAAATGCTAGTTTTTTCTCGGGACTAGGTAACCCACGATAGTTGTAAGAGAGAAGCTTCGTGAGGGATATGGCACCAGGGTGTTTTGTGCTCTAAGAACCTAGTAAATGGCTAGTTTGCGACCTAAGACGACCTCCACACCTGCCTATTGTTTGGATTTTGAGGTTTCAGAGGGTTTTCCCCGAGGAGGCTTCAGAGGGATGGGAGGGGGTATGATACCAGTGCCGATCGAATCAAGAGGCTGTGATTGGGATAGAGATCTAAGCAGATAATTGTGAGAGTGGGATCCCTTCTGAGACTCTGAGGATTGGGTAGAGGTGTTTTCCTTCAGGAAGGAAGGGGAGGTGCATGAGAATGTGGGGTGGAGCAAGCCAAGGAATGAGGAGTCGAGTAGGAAGATGCAACTCCATCATGACCAACAGAGGATGGTGAAAGAATACAAGACGAAATAGTGTAATTCAATGTGCAAGGAGTAGAGAAAGGCATACTCAAAGAGAGTGCAGCCACTGCAGCTGCCTAGGTCCTAGTCATAGGAGGAGAGGGTGGCCGAATGGGAGAATTGCCACATGGGTTCTCCTTGGTCGTCTTTGTTGTTGTTGCTTCAGTTCTGGTGCACTGCTTAGGTACATTGGTAGCTTTGGATGGGACCGTCTTCCCCTTGTCCGCTACTTTAGTTGTCTCTTTCAGAGGGTAATCCTTAAATAAATGTCCCACCTTGTGGCACCTCTTGCAACTGAAGGGGACCCCCTCATAATCAAGGATTTGTACTCGAGAGTAATGTTTCTAGTGTAGAGTAATGTGCTCTTCCAATCCCTCCCTAGTATCAACATGAACCAGAATCCTTGCATATGCCATGATGCTCGAGGACAGGTATGAATTATCATGCTCCAAATAGGTTTCCAGAGCATTCTTGATGCACCTGAAAATGTCCTCTGACTAGAAGCGTAGAGGCAAACCTAGTAATCTGACCCACAGTGGTCCTGTGCCCAACTTCTCTCTCTCAGGGTCAAAGAGAGGGTTCCATCTTTTGAGGAGCACAGGGGTTTTCTAAATGTGCCAGAAACTAGATAATACCTAGGTGGTGTGTTTGGCTCTAGCAAAATGCAGCACAAACCATCCTCGCACGAAGTTTTGAACAAAAGGCAGTTCTATCATGTAGTGTCCCCAAATCTTTGCAGTCCATTGCCTGAGCCTAGCTGTGGTGTAGTTACTCCCTCGCAATCTACCCACCAAAACCTTATCAATAGTGTCCATGACTTCACACCATTGGTTATCCTTCCCCAGCTGAAGAGCAATATTTTGGGTCTTGGCCTTAACACACTTTGCCTTTTTCCCTGGCTTGTGACCCTTGCCAAATTCTTCAGCCTGATGAGCTCACTGAGGGGAATTTTGTAAGTCCGGTCCAAGCCCTGTGGGGTGCATTTCCAGGTCCAGAGGAAAGCCTACAAAACAACCAGAGGTGGGAAGTGCCGAATGCTGAGGAAAAGGGGTTCCTTGAGGTAGTATCGAGGGTCCTCCTGTAGGGGAAAATGAAGGGTAATGAGGAGCATCAAACTGAGGGTGAGGTGAGTAACCCAAGGGGTTAATGGAATGGTTAGGTCCTATGCAACTAGCCATGAACTGTAGGGATGTTGATGATGGGGGGGGGGGGGGAGAGTAGCAGAAGTTGGCTAGGGGAGGGGGTCTTCAGGCAAGGAAGCAACCAGACACGAGGGACTCATAAGCGATGGCAAGGGAGCAAGGACATTTGGCAGATCACTGTTTTGAGGGAATAACCCTTTCGAAATCGGGAGAGGAGACATCCATATGGAAACATCAGCATATGGTTCATTGGAGTAATCAACCTAGTTAAGCTCCATACCTAACCATCCAAAAATGACGTGCCAGCTGCCCCCAGGAACCACGATCCATTGTCTTCGTAACTGCACTGCCCGTGGTGGGTAAATAGGACTAGGAAGTAGTTCATGGGCGCAAGGAGGGAACAACAATGAGACGTGGAAGAGCAGGTACCGTTAAGGATGGTCAGGTGCGGGCAGGAGAGTAGGTTATGCAAGGAATAAAAAATTCCAAACCCTATCATGTATTAGGCTCCATCCAAGGGGTTTTCTGTAGCTCCATCTCCAATCTCTAATAATCAATACTCATAGATAGTGCATCATTAACAATGGCATGTTATCACCTTCATAATAAGTGATTATGCAGGAAGACTAAAAATTAAATAAGTACGATATACATAAACATAAAAAAATTCAAATATGCTATAAATCTCCACTATCTACTTACATCTCACTTTGGTCATTTTACCTTTCCCCAATAGGTACTCCCATTCAAAATCATACATGGATTTGACATCCCAAATGTGATCCAATACATCAATACTTTTTCCTATTTCATCACTATATTGCCAAATATAAACCATGGTTTGATATACCATATATCCCTCTACTAGAGAACCCTCATGATGTGCTCTTTGTATGGCCAAAGATGATGAGGCTCATCAATAGGTACATCATAAGGGTCATAATGCCATCCTCCAGCTTTAGAACTATCTCTTTCTGACATTCATTTACAATTTTTGTTATATTATGCTTAGTGATAGGGGAAAAAGACATTTTTCTATGTCATGTGGCCTAATATGGTTTAAATGTAGGAAATGGAGCAGTTTTGAGATGATTTCAATGCAGAATCTCGGAGTAGACAACAGGGAGATATTCTAGGAGTTTTTTCACCTCCTTAGCTCCCTCCATCAGCCAAAATCACCACAATGTCCCTCATCAGCTTGAGGTCATTAATAGCCCAGTAGGACGAGGTCATCGAAAGCCAAGAAAGTGCAGTTAAAGAAGATCAAGATCCACCCTTATCGAGTTTTGGGAGACAAACATTCCTGTTTTCTATGGAGCTATTAGTACCTACCCTTTTGTATAAATAAACATGCCAAAGAGTTCATTAGGGTTCAAACTTTGTTTTCAGCTAGGAAGCTATTGAGCTTAAGCACTTGACACTGTTATTTTTGACTTGTTATGTGATGCATTTGACATTGATGCAATGATAATGAGAAGTTTCTTATTGGTTAATCACCGAGTTAGTTCTAGAGGGCTCAGTCTCTTGGGCTTGGGCCCAACCCCAGTGGATTATGTCCCTCTTATGTATTGGTATTTCTTTTTAGCTTAGCATTCTTATTATTTTTTTGCATTTCATTAGAACATAACCCCTCAAAAATATTGTGATTGCATCCTCTATCTTATCTCTCTCAAGGGAGTGTGAATGGAAGAATCTACAATTACAGTCCAAAAATGCTATGTTTATGATTTCTTGGAATAAGTTCTATGTTATTCATATTATTTTGCATATGCTTGATGTAGCTTAGGAGTTGATTTATTGACTAGATCAGATTTTTTGGCATATATTAGATGGTATTTAAATTAAACTCAACTTTTCCATTGTTAGTTGTTTCATTTTGTCAATGATAAATGAGTATGTGCATGCGATGTTGTAGGTTTGTTTGGATCTACAGTCAAGGGTCCTTTCACCATCTCCATCTTGGACTTATTCACCCTCTTTGATGAATCCCAAATTCTATTCTTGAGCTCATTCCCTTAGGCCACCGTGATCAACTCTTCTAGTTCAAAACAAGCCTTCCTAAGGCCCCGAGCTTGGATAGGGTTGTTGTCTACCTTTCATCCATCTACCACAACCTGCATCCACCTTACCATCCCTTGAATGCATCATTCCTACCTCCTAAACCTTCTCGACAACCCTCCTATAACATGATAGGCCTTCCTGTAGCAATACAGGGTAGTTGTAGCAACCTCCTGTAGCATGCTTGTAGCAGCCCATTTCACCATCTGTTTTGACCTGTGATGCAAATTTTACTTAGTTTAGAAGTAGGTTGACCCCCAAATGTGAATCCATGATCAAGGGTAGCACCTAGGCCATTCCAACTATCCTTTTACTTCACTGCAAAATATACTAGCATTAGTTTCTTTATCACAGATTTAGCACAAATAGAACATTGATTTATATGCAAGTGTGAGCTAGATAGATGATGCATGAAATCTTGAGTTATGATTGAGTAGGTTAGTTTCTTGTCTACAAGTGGATTTTGTAGCTATATGGTTGATTGCAAGATAGTGTAGTTCCCTTTCTGCAAGTAGTGTAGCTATTGTCTTTTCATGAATTTATCTAGTAGCATTTACAAGTTAATAACATCTACAAGTTCAGGTTTAAAAATAATTTTCCTTTTTGTCATTAGAGTTAGCTTCTGAATTGTGCCTTCATTAGTTAGTTTCTTTCTAATTTAGTAGAAAGAATGGTCTTGGAGAACTATTAAACAAATTTCGTAGTTGAGGGTGGCATGAGTATAATCCCATCTACTGTGTATATAAAACTACCACCTTGAAGTTTGTATGAACCGTGGGTTGATAAACAGAGTTGAGGAGCCCTTGGGAGTTGCAACACTCTTGGTGCAATACTAGGGCTCACCACTTTTTGGCGCCGTTACTGGGGAGGTGTCTAGATAGATGTTATTTCTACTTAAGCATTTTTTTATGTTTTTTCATTCAGTTTTGAAAAAATCATATAAAAGGAGAAAATATTTATTTCACACCTCGTAGGAATAGAGATACTCAAGGAAAATTCTTACCAAAAATCCCCACACCCTCAAATAGTCAACCTTCACTCTTCTTCAGTGGCTATTAGCTTTCCCCTCTAACTATAGGGGAGTTAGAAGATCCTTTAGATGAAAAACATGATATCTTTAAAGAACATATTGCGAAAGAACAAGAACCCATTTCACCTACCCAAACCATATCTTAAAACAATAACATTGAGTTTTTCCCTATTAGAGAGACTAATGGAGAGGCTAGAATGAATAATATAATCCTTACTACCCTTCCACACTTCCATGGCTTAACCTCTGAGGATCTTGAAACTTTTTTGTTTGAATTTATTGTTGTCTATAAGACCTATGACTATGCCTCTAATGACTATAATCTGAAGTTATTCCCATCTACCCTTAAGGATACAACCTTGTCTTAGTTTATGGGTCTGCCTCGGGATATCATCACTACATGGGATCAAATGCAACAAGCCTTTAATAGCAAGTACAAGGACTACTGTAGGTCCAAATAAACCAGGGAATGAATATTTAGAATGACTCTTAGACCTGATGAATCCCTAGAGGACTATGAGGAGAGATTTCAACTCAGTTATAGGAGGGATAGATGCACCCTTGATCCTGAATCACTCAAGCTAGTTATTCTCCAAGGGATTAGGGAGGACATGCTGAAAACCCTCAACATGCTTTCTGGGGGAGAAATATATTAGTTATCCTATGATGATATACAAACACTGTTCAAAATCACTCTAGGGCTATGAGGAAGAAGGGTAGGGCTAGTCAAGGCTTGGTCAGTTCCTCTCCTTTCACAACATCCATCAAGAATGAGATTGGGAACATTTTGGATGACTTTAAAAGTGAAATGTTGCATACCTTTTCTTTGAAAATGGATACCATGCAGATCAAGAGGAGACACGAGGAAGCAAAGAGAGCCCTAACTATTTTCTTCCCTAAATGCACTAGAAGGCACCCCAGAAATGAATTCCCATTAAATGTCATAGAGGTCTACTTAGTCTATAAGGAAAACCATGACATCTCCTTCTTCGCTTGGTTTAAAAGTTGTATACCAAGGGGCATAAGTTGGGGCTGAGAAACTCTACTTTATAAATCCAAGGAGGCCTCAAGGACCTCAACCATACCAGCAAGGCCTGCAAGGTGCATCTTACTCTTATTACCATCCTAATCAGAATGCATCCTTGCCACTCTATTACTCTTCCACTCATCCATCATGGTCCACACCTCCTTCTTGGCCTTATCCTCCTCAATATCTTCCCCAACTTGTCAATCAACCATTTCAGCCATATGCTTCTCAACATTCTCAATGGAATAACCCATCACAAAGGTGGAGGCCTCAACTCAACCAACCTCCTGCTTTACTTCCTCCACCTCCACCTCAACCACAACTCACTCATCCTACTCCACCCAAGCAACCTTAGGTGTCTGCTCAACCCAATTCAAACCCAAATAACTAGCAAGCACAATAGGCATACACTGGAGAGACATCTTACCTTTCCTATGTTGTGTAGATTCAAAAAATCAACCTTAGGTCTAGAAAAGTGCTTCGAGATAGCCAACCTACATCTCCACTTGAAGAACTTGAAGAAGAAAAGGAAGAGAGTACCCCTCAAGTAAATCCACCTCCTTTTCCTGAGAGATTGATCCATCCTAACCAACACACCCTAGAAGAGATTGAACTTCTAGGAGAATTGAAGAATCTATATGTTAAAATACCCCTTCTCCAAGCTATTAAAGATGTTCCCATCTATAATAAACTTATCAAGGAGAAATGTTTCAAACACCCTCGGAGGAGAAAAAGAGACATCCCCACCATTAATGTTATTGGTCAATTATCTGATTTGATGTTGTGGAGAGTGATTTTTCCAAAATATTTAGACCTTGGAAGCCCAGTGATAGATGTGCACATTGATGGCATCATTGTCCCTCATACCCTAATTGATCTTGGGGCTGACTGAAGAACCTTAAGAAAGACGACTACAATGCTGCAACTTGCAAATAGATCCACAGTGGCTCCTAAGGGAGTCATTGAGGATGTAATGGTCTCCATTAACTCCTAGGAGTATCCTACTGACTTATTGGTTCTCCTGCCCAAAACCAAATTCAATGGTTATCCTCTCATATTGGGAAGGCCATGGTTAGCCACTACTGATGCTTATATTAGTTGCAGGGTCGGGAACATGACCATTAAGAATGGGAATTTGTCCAAACAATTAGTACTGTAACCTCCTGCTTAGCCATCTATTGAGCATGAATTATCCATGTGGATAGAAGAGGAGGAGGAAGATGAAGTGTATCATACAACATCCCATCCAATCTGTACCCTAGATGTTATAGGAGGGGGGAAACCTAACGAATATGACCTCATTGACTAGATCCTCCAGAACCAGCCCCCAAATACCATGCCTCTTTGATGAGCTTGTGAAATAATCTATGAGTAGTCCTTGGACTAAATTATGCTTAGTTGACCCAAGTCTTGCCCATGTCAAAGTCGTAGAATTTGGTCCATCTAGAACATTGAATATTAACCCCTCTCTCAGACAACCAAGAAGAAAAGTTGTGAAAAATGCTGAGAGAACACTTAGATGCCCTTTGCTTGGAACTATAAAGAAATGCAGGGGGTGCATCCCCAGGTTGTACTCATCACATCTACATAAAATAGGGATGCAACCCTGTGCGCAAACCTTAGAGGAGAATGAACCCAGCCCTCAAGGACATAGTAAAGGAAGAATTGTAAAACATTTTGGATGTAGGGTTCACATACCCCATCTCAGATGGTGAGTGGGTGTCCCCTCTAGTTTTGGTCCCAAAGAAGAATGGGAAGTGGAGGATCTGTGTGGATTATAGAGAATTGAGCAAAGCCACCAAGAAATATCATTTCCCTTTGCCTTTCATTGATCAAGTTTTAGATGGTCTTGTAGGGAAGAAGTTATTTTCTTTCCTGGATGGATTCAGTGGTTACAATCAGATCCAGATCAACCCTGAGGATCAAGACAAAACTAAATTCACATGTCCTTGGGGTACCTTTTCTTATAGGGTCCTCCCTTTCGGTCTATGCAATGCCCCTACCACTTTTCAAAGGGCAGTTCTGAGCATCTTTGCTGAGCTTGTCCATGACTCTATGGAGATCTACATGGATGATTTCACTCCCTATGGGTGTGACTTCCTAGAGGATCTCTCTAACCTGGGAAAATTCTTGAGGAAATGCATTGAAATGAACCTCTCGCTTAGTCTTGAGAAATGTGAATTCTTAATGAATGCAGAGAATTTCCTTGACCATTCAATATCGCAAGAGGGAATACAAGTGGACCCAAACAAGATTTCCATCATCAAAAGGGTCCCTACTCCTCAAAAGTAGAGGGATGTTAGGAGTTTCTTGGGCTTAGCTGGATATTATAGGAGGTTTATCAATGACTTTATTAAAGTAGCTTTACCATTGTTTGGATTGCTGGCCAAGGACTCATAATATTGTTGGACAAATAACTACTAAGAGGCCATTGATATTTTGAAAGAGAAATTAACCACTGCACCCATACTTAGGGGCCCAAATTGGGCTTTTCCTTTTGTTGTTGGCCACAACCCCCATATTTTGTCACACAAAATAATGGGGACCCTTCATTTTTCAACTCCCTTCTTTATTGACATTTTGGTGGATTATGACCTTTTGATCTTTATAGCTTGGCTTCGAGGCTTTTGATCATGTTGGTTCTTATCACATTTTTTTCACATTCTTTGTTTTGACCATTATGATTAATACTTTTGGGATTTTGGTACATTTTTGCTATCTTTTGCGTCCGAGGAAAGCATTTCATATTAGTCACAATGAAACGATGTGGCACTTTTGGTTGCTACATCACCTTACATCTAGCAATTGGTTTCACTAGTTGGCGTTCCCTCCAAATAACTTGCCTCATCCCCTCACATTTTCCATTTTGTCGCATAGGTTATTTATCTCCTATACTTAATTTAACACCTGCATACATACAAGTGACATCATTAACAAACCATATTGTAAATACATTTTAATATAATTAATATAAATTTATATATTTAACTTAAATCAACTCATACTAAATGTACACATAAGGTATAAAATATTTAACTAAAAATATATACTGTAAATACATATGTATTATTAACAATATAATACAATTATATAGATAACAATAACATATTCTAAATAATTTAGATTGTTTTTTAATCATTATAAAACTCTACAAAATAAACATTGTATTAAGTACATTGTAATAAATGTATAAATGGAAATTTGAAAAACAAAAAACACATAAAATATGTATTATAAAGCATCATAATAAAACAAAACTTAATACAAGTGACCACATTTCACATTGTAAATATTTTATATATGGCATCTGAAACTTGGAGATAATATTAATAATTATATATTTCTTTAGAAAGTAACACAATGCATCTGAAACTTGGACCATTTTATAAAATCACATCACTCATTCCACGTACTTTTGGTGGAGATATTATGACCGCGGCTTATTTTTCTCATGCTAAATTAGTTTTGGGCAAATTGCCACGCAACAAAAGTGGTCTATCTAATTATTTAATTGCGATGAGTTTATACAGCTTCCATGTCAATTACCATTAATTGATTCGCATATTTAGATTTTAGTTTAAATTTAATTCATTGTTTTTATTATTTTTACTATATTTTAGTTAGATTTAGTTCAATATAGTTTTTATTTTTATTTTATTTTTTGAAAATAGAAAATTAAAATATTTTTAATAAATTTCTTATATCCAGTATTTGTTTTTTTTTTTATTATTATTATTACATTAGTTGAATTCATTTCCAATTTTTGTTTCTTTATATAGTTAACTTTTTTAATTTTTAATTTATATTTATTTTTAATGATTTAATTTAGTTTATTTTAATTTTGGTTGTAGTTAATATAAGTGGATTTTATTAAGCTAGGTTAATTTGAAATTTAGTTTTTGAGTTTAGATTATTTCTATTTTAGATTTAGTTTAATTGTATTATTAATTAGATTTAGTTAGATTATTTTGGATTTTAATTTTAATTTTTAGTTTTTAAATTTTATTATTAGATATAATTAGTATTTGATGGAGTAGATTTTGGATGGTAGTGGAAAATACAAGATTTTGGGTATGAAATATAGGAGACTAAATAAACTCAAAAGACCTATAAAAGAAGCAGGAGTACACATGAAGAAGGGATTCGAATTTAGAGAAAGAGACTTGTAATGTTGTAGTTATGTATTATATTTGTTTGTAGAGAAACTCTTGTTTATCTTGCACTACTGTTGCAAGGAGGAGACATTTTCTGCAAGCAAAGATCGATTACAGGTTTCATAGGAGTGTGCACTATTATCATTCTGTGAGAACTTGTAATTTGATTTCATTTATTAATAAAGGATTATTTCAGTTAATGGTGTTTAGCACTATTGTTTACAAGATTTAATTGAAATAAATTCTTACTTCAGGCTTTCAATTTATATTTTGAATGTATGAGTTAATAATTGGATTCATGTACTATTGTTGAATCTTGAGTGTTAATTCATTTAAAAGTCTGCTTAGACTATTCTACAGGCTTAATTTTAGATATAATATGAGAACTAAAGTTTGCATAGGAAAAAATAGTTATAATCTTAGATCAGTAAGCTATCTTACGATTCAAGATAATAATTGTTTGCTTGCATACATGATGTCTTATTTGAACTAATTCAATAATTCATCATGAATCTTTGTAGTTCTTATGCATATGATAAATAAGGATTTGGATATATTTTCAATAGGTTCTTATGTAACTATTTACTAAGTGTTTAATTATTAGTATTTATGTTAATGAGGAATCAAATCTTGTGAGCTATCTCCTTGATCTAATTTCTCCATCTTAATTCCAATTATTTAAAGCTTCTTTTCCTGTTGAGTTAATTGGCTCTCGATTGAGAGAAGGATTTCTCTTTCCTTCAGTTGAGATAGGTTAGATTAATCGCATCGTAAATTTAGTCTTGCATTTGTTATTATAGATCTTTCATTCTAGAAGTCCTCTTTTTAAAGAGGCAAAACATTAGAGTGGTTAGGCTGCGCCCTTAAAACAACGTAAGGGTAATTCTCTTGCATGATCAGCAAGAAGAATTGATTCAATGTCCTTGCCTATAGCTAACTAAAGACACATCTTAAACCGATAGAAATAGGGACAAGGTAGTTGGATGTAATTAAACCAGTTGGAACCACCATCCCAACAGAAAGAGAATTGTTTTAAGTTCATAACCGGGTGGTTATCCCCCATGTTGTTGCAGTGATTTTTGAGGCTTCAACACCTTTCCATATCCATGCTGATGCATGTGACAACGCTGTGGGGGCAGCCATGGGATAAATAGATGGTAAGATAACTTATACCATTTAATTCATTAGTAAAAATATTTCTAAGGCTAAACTGGACTACACTATAACTGAGAAAGAACTCTTAGATGTTGAACACTCCTTCAACAAATTTAGACACTTAATAATTGGATACTAAACTTTTGTGCATAATGATCATGCAACTATTAAATATTTGATGAATAAGCCTGATGTGAATGCTAGAAATATTAGATGGTTTCTATTGTTACAACAATTTGATCTAACTGTCATTGACATGCTAGGAAAAGAAAATGTAGTTGTAGATTTTTTTTCTAGACTTGCATTGCTTGCAGATGATGAAGCGATGGTCGATGATCAACTTCCAGATGAGCACCTATTTTTTTCCTTAGTTCTCTCTCCATGGTTTTCTGACATAGCCAACTACCTAGTTGGTGCCAAATTTCCCCCAAATATGTCATCTAGGGAGAAGAGAAGAATTGTAAGGAAAATCCCCCCTTTCACTTGGATTGGGGGAAATCTCTTCAAGTCGGGACAAGATAAGATCTTAAGGAGATGTGTTAGGGAAGAGGAATTCATTGACATCCTCTCGGCCTGCCATGATGAGCCCTGTGGAGGCCATTTTCTTGCCAAGAGAACAACTTTCAAGGCTCTACAAGTTGGCTATTATTTGCCCACTCTCTGCCAAGATGCAAGAAGGTATACCAACAGATATGATCAATGCTAGAAGATGGGAAAACCCACACCCAAGGATGAAATGAATCTACAACCTCAGGTGGCCTTGGATCCATTTGAAAAGTGGGGCATGGATTTCATTGGGCCAATTGATCCACCATCAAGGCATAAAAATCACATCATTGTGTGCACTGATTACTTGAAAAAGTGGGCTGAAGCAAAGGCTGTCAAAGAAGCAACAAAGGACAAAGTGGTTGAGTTCTTAAGGGAAAATATAATATACAAATTTGGTTACCCTAGGGAGATAGTCACCGATCAGGGAGCTCAATTCACATCACATCTGATTGAGAATCTTCTAAGGAAACATCATATCAAACACATAACATCTACTGCCTATCACCCTCAGGAAAATGGGCAAGTAGAGGTTAAAAATAGGGCATTGAAGAGCATCCTCACCAAGGTGGTGAGAAGTAGTAGGAGAGATTGGGAAAACAGATTAGTGGAGGCCACTTGGGCCTATAACACCTCTTGGAAGACAACTACTGGGTTCATTCCATATGATCTAGATTATGGAAAGAAAGCTCTGCTTTCTATTGAGTTTGAGTATAATACTCTGATAATGGCAACCCAATCAGACTTAGATGTCACCAAAGCACATAAATAGAGGCTACTCCTATTGAATGGCTTGGATGAGTTCAGAATGAAGGCTCTCCTACACACTAAAGTTATACAATTGTAAAGGAAGGTCTAGCATGATATGCATATCAAGGACAAGGTTTTTTAAGAAGGGGATTGGGTACTATTATATGATTCTAGGTGGGTACTATTATATGATTCTAGGTTCAAGGATTTCAAATGAAAACTGATGAAAAGATGGTTAGGCCCATACTGGATAGAGAAATGTCATGACAATGGAGTTATTCAAATCAGGACCATTGATGAGGAAGGGATTCCCTTGCTCGTCAATGGCTACATGATGAAGGTATACAAAAAACCTATGTTTAAGGAGAATTCATCAGTACAATCAACAGAGAAGTCAATGTGATTAGAAGTGTCATAGCTTCCAGTCCACAACATTTCTAGATACCTTTTTTTGAAAAAAAGGAAAAAGAGAAAAAGGAAAAAAATAAAATAAAAGGCTTGGATGAAAACCTTATGAGGCATCTGAGTCCAACTCTTGGGTTGAAAACCTCTCTGAGGCAACCCAGGGGAGAAAAGAAGAAGAAAAAGGCAAATAATAAAGATCCCAGGGTGAAAACCTCTCTTGAGGGACCTAGGGCAGACATACAGGTTGAAAACCTCCTCTAAGGTAGCCTGTGTGTCTCCAAAACAAAAAACAAAAAAAGAGAAAAAAAACAAAAGAAAAAACACAAGAAATGGATCTACACCATGTTTGCTAATTTTTTTGTCATTTTGTAGGATTAAAGACAATGGCAGATTCCTTAGCTACAGGGGAAACATTCTCAAGATTATCTTCACTCCTCCATCCATCCACTTCATATCCATCATCCACACTCATGTGATCACCCCTCTCCACCATCCCATTAGCCCAAAATTCAAGTTTCACCCCCTCTCTGGATTACTACAGGAAGGACTTGTAATTGCTACAGGAAGGTCCTCTAATGCTACAAGAGGCTTCTAAAAAGATACAGGAGGGATATATTAGGAAAAGGACAACCCAACATGACCTTGAAAATGATGAATAAGGTCCCCCCACCATGGTCCACCATCCATCCATCACTCATCCATCCCATTTCATATAATTTTTTTTTCTCTAAAATTCTTCAACCCTGTCTTACCCCTGTTAAAAGTTTTTGTAGAAACACACAAAGGACATCCTCTTCATTTTTACAAATCTACACCATTCCCTCAAAGTCCTAGCATTTTGCTCAAGACATTTTACATCCTCTCTCATTGCCCCCATGTAGCTTGAACACCCTAAAGGAAAAGGAGAGGATTGCTAAAGGAAGATAACCTCCTCCTGTAGAAGCCAGTGCACAAATCATAGGAATAAATAATCTTGTTTTTCTCACCAGTAGGGGATGATGAAAAGTTATGAGGCCAATTTGCAGTAGTCATATCAATTCCAGTAGGACTCCCCACCAACAGTAGCAACTTGGACATCAATAAAGTGCCTTCACACACAACAAACACAACAGTCAAATATCATGAGGAGCAATAAATAAATACACAGGAAAGAAACACAAGAAGTCAACTCCGTTGATGCCAGTAATGAAGTCCAGCTCCATAATGAAAATCCTTGCATCAATTTGATCACGAGGTTGGCACAGGTATGGCGAACTCTCACCTCATCCCTATGTGTAAATGGTGAGAGGGAATATTTTAATAAGGTATAGGTTGTTAGTTAACTTGGCCACCTTCTGCTAGTAAACTAAAAGTGATGGTAAGCACTCATGCAATGTCTAGCTGTCACATCAGTTGAGTTGGGATCATAGATAGTGGGTGCTGATTACGAGGGAAGAGGGAATAATTACTCTGAGTGGGGACAACGATCCAAAAGAGGAAGCCTCGTGTGACTGCCAGGTCACCACAATGCTCCAATCTTAAGCCAAAAATGGCATATTATGTACCGGGGCTTGAATTCTCTTTCATAATCGCTCATTTCAAAAATATTTAAGGAGAGGATGAGCTCGGGGTTCCATCGAGGAGTTTCGAACCTTGTTCTTCCATTGCTATAGGAGGGAGCTACAGGTAAGCCTACAATTGCTATAGAAGGTCCGAGAGACTACTACATGAAGAATGAAAGGTTTAAGGAACACTACAGAGGGTTGAATTTGTCTCCAAATTATTAACTTCATCCTAGACCACTTGATAAAAAGTAAGTTCCACCATCTCCTTCATCCTTCCATAAGATTGCTTGCAAGGTTCATTTCAAATTCTATAGGCAGTAGCACCCTAATTGTGAAATTGAAAGATATTTTCGGGCTATAGAGTAAAGGGAATATAGGAAATTATCATAAACAAGGAATTTTAACTCACTACTACCACTGAATTATACACAAAATCTATTAAAAGAAGTATCTCTCCTTCACTTAGCTAAGAAGATAGAGAAAAGATAAGGGGAGGATTTAACAGAAGGGAGCCCACGGATACCAAAAAAATCCATCTACACCCTCTTTTGGTAGACATTTTTAGAATACACCAGTGGCTAGTATTATTCAAGTTGTTGAAAGGATATGATGATGACATTGCCTTTGAATTTTCAGTGGCCCTAAACTCACAAACAAAAGACAATGCCACCACTGTGGTGAGGGGGTTAGTGTTAGTTTTTGTAGCATCAGATGTGTTCTAGACATGAAACTTTATGGAGAGGCTAGAATGAATGCGTTCTCTAAAACCCATAAATCGTTTCTAGAAATTACACCTAGAAGTATCTCAATTAGATTATTAACCAATTTTTTAATTATTTCCTAAGTCTAAACTTTGGGAATATGGTTAATTAATATGTATTAATTGGGATGTGGTGAGAATCATCTAGAAACACACATAGATTGATATGGAATTAATATTGGCCATCAATTATGTTTTAATCTTGGTTGTTGGTGCTCCAATAGAAGATTATAAGAAGTCGATCAGTAAATGGAGAACAAACCAATGCAGATACTCAATTTCCTAGGCAGATTGATTTTCTTAGTGGTTGAAGTTCGACAAGAGGAGATAGAGCTAGAGGGTGAGTTGTAGGGGAGAGAGAGAAGGCATCAAGATTATTTCAAGAGTGCAGGTTAAATTCTGGAAGGGCCAACATGAGAGAGGACACAGTTCATCAGGGCACTGCATAGAGGATGATGCATTGAGACCAGTGTAAGGGTAGAGGGTCTGTTTCGGGGTCAGATAATCATTGTGGAGAGTGAGAAATTTAATGTTAAATTTCTCTCAGTGTTTCTTTCTCTACTTTTGATGTCTGTTATCTTGCACATGAATTACTATTGAAAAATAATAAACAAACCATCATCTGCTGCACCGGTTTTCCCACATTGGGTTTTTCAAGGGATGATTGTCCAAAAATCAACGTGTTAATGTGCTTCTATGTGTGCTAGAATTTCTCTAATTTTCCTTGCATTTATTTTTCTGTGGTATTTAATTTGTGAAGGTTGTAGTCTATTTATTTTGATATTTGTCGTATGAAATTGGAAATAATTTGTTTAATTTATTTAACAATAGAAGAGATAGTATCAGTTGCTACAATAGGATTCCATAGTTTGAAAATTTGACATTGTATTAGAGCATAGATCGTAATCCAGAGAGATCAGTGGTAGAAGAGAAGAGAATTTTGAATCCCTGCAGAGGCAATAGTTTGAAACCCTCAAGAGGTAACATAGTCCCTTGGGCCAGGAGGGTCAGTTTTTGTGGAAATTTTATTTCTCTGAGAAATTCGACAGAGAATAAAATTTTCTAGGTCGAAGATTACCAGAGGTAGAGGTAGTTGCAATAGTTTCCTTGTAGAGAAGATTTCCAGCTAGGATGCAACATTTTTCAACAGAAAAATCAGCGTTGAAAAGGAAAGGAGAAATAACAAAGAAAATTCATGGATATCATCAATAATCAGGAAGCCTTAGAATTATCTTCCAGATTGGAATATGAATTTTCATGCTTGTAAGGTTTAGCATCATCTGGTATCTTTTGTATTGATTGTTAACACCAAAAAATCGTACACCTATTAGTACAATCTAGAAGACAGTAAAAGTGTCTAGTGTAGAAAATCCTGTAGATTCACAAGCTAATGCAATTTGCTAAAGCAAGAGACAAGAATATACTTCTACTCTTTATAGCAGAAGCCCATAAACATTGAGAAAACAATAATCAATAGAGGAAGAGAATCAAAGGCACATAACACAATAAATATCTGGGGAAATCTACAACTCAAAACCCCACTATATTTTTTGTATTAATTCAAAAAATCAAGATGAAATTACAATGTTTGTTCTCTCTAGAACAATCCTAGCACTCAACAAATTCAATCTCCAACTCATAACCAAGCTCAAGGCCAAATCTTAGCCAATTCACAAGCTCTCCAAGTCTCTATTCCAATGTGTAATTCCTATGAAGGATAGCTTTTATTTAAAGGGAAATAAAACCTCTAAAAATAATGCAATCCCTCAAGGATCAATTCCTGAATGCATGCACTATCAGTGCAACTCAGAAAAATCTAAATCAAATAGTATACTGTCCCTGCATTCTAGTCTCAACTAGGTCTTTCTCAGAATCAACATGCATGAGTTTCTGATGGTGGAATCTCCAGCTAACTAGAGTAGCAGTAATTAGGTCACTAGTGTCCCAACTGATTGTTTACTCATTATTAGTTCCTGAAACTAATTGGAACTAATTTAACTGGACTTAACTCAATTAACCGAGTTAACTAATTACACCACATTCATAACTCATCATTAACTCCTATAAGTTAGGGAGAACATATACATGTCTTCTAAAAGACTTCCAATTCGAATTTCCTAAATTAATTAAGTTAATTAATTATTTTCAAATTGCTATGAGAAAAGAATTCTATTTTAATTCACAGTTTAATTCAAGGACAAATTAAACTGGAATTTCTTGTTGCCATTTCTCAACACTCCCTCTCAACAAGAAAGGGATTATCCACTACCCCAATCCTGTCTCTGTGAAACTCAAATTTACATCTTGGAAATGCCTTTGTCAAGATGTCAGCATCTTTCTCCTATGTGGGAATGTAATCTAACAACATGATCCGCCTCAATACAAAATATGTAAGATGATGATACCGAATATCTATATGCTTGGACAGATCATGAAAAACTAGATTTTCAGAGAGTTTTATACAACTCTGATTATCACAATAAATCATTGTCGGATCCATCTGTTGACCAAAAAAACCAACCAAGATATTCCTTATCCAAATAGCCTCACATGCTACTTGAATTGCATTCATGTACTCTACCTCTGCCGAACTGAGTGCAACCGATCTTTGTTTCCTGTTGTACCAAGAAATTGCAGCTGACCCAATACTAAAGAGCCCTCCTAATATACTCTTCCTGTCAGATGGACTCCCCGCCCATTCTACATCGGTGAAGCCTTGAAGCTTCACTCCCTCTATCCATCTGTACCACAACCAAAAGTGAGTAGTGCCTTTGATGTATCTCAATACATGCTTTGCCGCCTTCCAATACAACTTGGTAGGCCTAACCATCGCTTGACTTAGTTGGTTAATTGCATAACACATATCTGGTCGTGTGTTCACCAAATACATGAGTGAACCCACAAGTTGACTGTAAATAGTAGCTTCCACTACTTCTCATGAAGTAGCATCCTCCTTCCTCCAGTTACCAGCTAGAGGGTCTCCATGGGTTTATTTCTCTCCATGCATAATCTCCCGAGTATCTCATTGGCATACTTGCCTTGAGAAACAAACAACTTCCCATCTCCCTCCCATACCTCCATTCCAACAAAGTAATGCACGAGCCCCATGTCCTTCATCTCAAACTCTCTTGTAGGATGCTCCTTGAATGATTTGATGAGCTTCTCATCACCTGTTAGTAGGAGATCATCTACATAAAGTACAATGATCAAAATCTTACCTTTCACCACTATGTGATACAGGTTCACATCTACTTCACTCTTCGAGAAGCCCAACCTAGTGAAGTAGCTATCTATCATGGTGTACCGTGCTTGCTTCAGCCCATACAATGCTCTATTGAGTTGGCACACATGTGACTGATGGTCCAAGGTTTAAAAACCTTTGGGCTTCTCTGTGTACACCTATTCCTCAATCATGCCATTGAGGAAGGAAGTCTTCACATCCATCTGATGGATACTCCAACCCATCTATGAAGATAGTGCCAAAATAGATCTGATAGATGAGTACCTTGCAACAGGAGAAAAGGTCTCATCATAGTTAATCCTCTCTACCTGTGAAAAGCCACAGGCCAAAAATCTAGCCTTATGCTTCTCCACACTACCATCTGCAACTTTATTTACCTTGTAAATCCAATGGGAGCTTGTTGGGCATGGGATCCCCCACAGCAGGTTTTGGGGCTTAAAGCCCGAGTTTATTGTAAGACTTTGCGAAGTGCGGGCGCGAAGTGCGAAAGTCTAGGATGAGTCATAGGGTTGTCCGCCCTAAAAAGTGTAAAATAATGTAAAGTTGTGTAAGCCTACCCATGGTGCACGGACCATGGGATTGTATAAATAGAGCAGGTTTCTAAGTGTAAAGATAGTTTTTAAGAAAGCAAGTAATAGATAGATGCGAAGGAATGATTAGAGCATAGAGTGAAAGTTGAATTGTATTGGGTCATAGTAGTAGGAAGAGGCTCTGTAGCTGAGTGTACAGAGGCCTAGAAGAGTCCGCAACTGAGTGCGCAGACCCCTATAATTGAGTGTGTAGGGCAGATTCGGGCCTGTAAGTGGGATTGTACATGAAAAAGAATACTAATAAAGATAAGTTGGATTTAGAATATTGTGCATCTATGTTTCTATTTATCCCTATGCATTTATATTGTTTATGATTATGCGCACTTACCTGAATGTTGAATGAAGTAACAAGAATATTGGGCCCTCAAAAGTTAAGTTAAGCACTAATATAATAGCACAGTAAGAATAGAGATTAGGGTAGTACTTTCTTCATGCCCTTACAGAGGTGCGCGGAGGTAGTGGCACAGGTCGCGAAGGATAGACAGCTGCGCAGAGTAGCGCAAGCGCGCAGGTTCAAACCGCGAACCTCCAGAAACTTCATCAAGACATCCCTAGGGTGTAGAAACTTGGTTCCAGCACCCTCCCATACTACTTCGGGTGAGACCTCAGTCCGCGCTCCACGGATTGTTGCCGAAAGGGCCAGTAGTACCGGGATTTGCTTGGCTAAATCACTTCCAAACCTAGGTCAGGCCCCATTAAACCAACAAATGGTTCCGTTGCAGGGACCAGGATCTGCATAAGGGATGTCTGATGTCATGCCACTGGAACCTAACAAAGAAGGAAATTGAAGAGTGGTTGGATAATAAGATTCACGAGTTCGCGACACAGGAAAACAAAACTCTATAGGTATCTAAGAAAAGGTGGCTGGATTGCTACGTGTATACAGAAATCCACGAGATTTTCTTTGCATCCTTTTCATCTGAGCTGTATGAGTGGATTGCGAGGTTAGTCGACAGTGAAGGAAGGTGTAGGCTTGACCAACCGATAGTGTGGACTCCGGAGCTAGTGCGCAGACTAGAAGCCTCAGAGGATAAGATAGTGCGAGTTGTGGACCACTGGCTCGACCAAATAATAGGAGGATTTATCACTAAGTTCATGGTGGACACGACCGTCAGTTACAGTGAGGCAGAACGACGTTTTCTCAAGGGACCGCGAGGTAAGTATATTAAATCTTTGATGTTGTTATGTGAAAAGTGGGTTATGCGAATAAATTAATGTTTGGGACTACGCGGAGTGGAAGAATCGACAGAAGCGGAAGTAGTGAAGAATTAGAAAACAGTCCCTTAATTTCACCCTCGTGAGAGAGCGAGGACAAGCTCGCGAAAGTTTCTCCGAGAAGTGCAGTCAGTTTGATAAGGCAATGGATTTCGCGGTTACCACCCACACTGCCACCCACTTCACCTCCCTCACCTCCATCTCCACCCACTCCGCCTCCACAGTTCCATATGGTTAGCATGATAAAACTACCAATATTCAGAGGAGTAGGGAATGAGGATCGGGACCAATTCTAGTTCATGGTAAGAGCAGTATGGGAAGCACAAGGTGTCATGAAAGGCAATATTAAGAAGGCTACATTGGTGAGTGCATTGCAGGATCACGCATTAATGTGGTACATCAAGCACTTTAACGACCACCCAAACACAGAGATAACAGAGATCTAGAATGTGTTGAACATAGAATTTAGTAGGCCAAAATCAGAGACAAAGTCAATCATCAGATTTAAAGAGATCACGATGCTTCTGGGCGAGACCCCCTGGGATCTAGACCAAAGGCTGAAGAGTACGATCCACGAGGCTAATATGACGCTAACGGATGCACAACATCGCGCATGGTTTGTAGCATCTCTGACACCACACTTGAGGATGGCACTGTCACAGCAGAAACTTTCTACCCAGGCCGAAGCGTTGGAGATGGCGATGAGATTACATGAGACCCCGATACAGGACCCTGGGTTGGGAGTTCAGCAAATCCATGCGCAACTACAAAATCTATGTTTGGAGATGAAAATCTTGAAGCAGCATAGGGCACCGCAACCAGAGGCGCGTGAGGAAGTATGGTGCGTAAAATGCAAAGGCTAGGGCCATGACAAGGATCACTGCCCAGTATTTGTGAACTACTTGACAGGAGGAGGGCCAATGCCACTGAGACTAGAGGCGCAGGCAGGGCCGAGTGTGGCACCCGCTTTATGGTTCGTGATCTGTCAAATAGGAAGGAAACACGCGATGGATAATAATCATTTGCTGCAGAAATATACACAGACACCCTAACAATTGTTTTGTAATTTCTGTAGGTCGGTAGTTGAACTTGCCGCAATTACGAGCTAATGACAGATCGGACCCCAGCCTATAGAATGCAGACTGAAACGCGAGCCCTCGACCTAGATGCGGGGATGGCGCGCGCTAGATTTCAGGGGCGAGGTCGAGGACGAGGAGGAATGGGACTAGGAAGGGGCCACAGACAGTTAATTTGTTACAGTTGCGAAGGACCAGGGCACTGTTCCCGCGACTGTACCAACCCGAAGAGGATATCCTATACGTATTGTGCTCAGTTTGATCATGAAACAATACACTGTCCTACGTTGATCACAAAGATGCATGAAAAAGGGGTATTCCAACCTCCCTCGACTCAGAATATACAAATGATGATGTCTGAACCATGTGAAGAGGAACCGAATGTAAACATGATGCTCAAAAGTGGCGCGACCATGGGAGAGGATAAGGGGAAGCAACCCGAGGAAGATATGTGGTTTCGCAAGGCTCCTACAAAGGAACCCGAGTTTGGCTTAGAACGTGCAGAGGAGACATTCATGGAAGCTAAGAGGAGCTTCGCGGAGGCCTCCACTTCAGGTAGTAAGGATCAACCAGAGGCAGGAGTGGATCCTTCAATGCTTACTACCTTTTTGGAGACATTCATGAAACTGCTACGTGACAACAAGGTAGTGAAAGGACTACAGGAACTTCTCACTTGGTGTGCGGGGTCAGGAGAACTACGTGTAGTCCGAAAATTGGGGAAGCATGAATTGCGCACTGGCAGAGAAATGAGGTTGACTGCATAGATTGGGGACTACAAAATGGATCAGGTAATCCTAGATCTGGGTTTAGACACAAATGTATTACTGAAGCAAACATGGGAACGTATGGGCAGGTCCACATTACAGTGGTCCCCTATTCAATTACGAATGGTGAACCAACATAAGATTTTTCCCATGGGAAGGTTGCAAGGGGTAACAATTAATATTGAAGGCGCGAGCACACAGATGGATTTTGAAGTGATAGAGATTGTCGATGACAGCAATCACTATCTCGCGTTTTTAGGAATAGACTAGGCCACCAATATGAATGGAGTCATCAATCTGAAGAAGTACAAAATGATCTTCGAGAAAAAATTGCTATGCGTAGTAGTCCCACTAGACCCAGCCGAAGGAGCACGCTACACTGAACCAGTGTGTGACGATGAAAGCGATGATGATCTTGATTGTATTTACAAGATAACTGCACGAGACCAGGATTGGGTGAATCCAACTGTAGATGGGAGGATCTCGTGGGAGCGTGAAAGCTCCTGCACTTCGGATTCAGATGAAGAAGTAGAGCGATGGCAGAATCAGTTGCACGAAGTGACAACGTTGAATTGAAACATGATGATTAGATCACTGTATTGCATGAAAACAGAGGCAATAGAGCTGCAGACATATGATGGATTGATAGAGGTGGATGAATTCCTGAACAAATTTGAAAGCGCAGTACCAGAATAGAAGCAGTTCGATGCGTTGAAGTGGGCACTACGCACAACACTTGCACAATGGTGGGGTACACATCAAGGAAATTTTGAGGACTGGAACGGATGTAGAAGGATGATGTGGCAATGGTTTGGGAAGCTACAACTACTATTAGAAGACAAATACAATGGACGAGGTGACCCAGGTATGCACCTCGCAAAATGGACCAAGGTCTATGGGGAAGAACCACAGCCCGAATGGGTACACTTATTCTACCATACCTTGGATGTAATACCCATGAATTGGTATACTGAGACCGAACTCTGACATGGTACGAGCGAATGGGATGTCTTGCGAGAGAGATTCTTGTTAACATTCACATTTGAAGACCGGTGGTCGGATACTGTTGACGATGCGTTGCAAGAAGTAAAAGCTGCCATCTTCAAAATACCACAAGAGCCATTGGAAATGCTGCAACCAGTATGGGAAACCCAGTTAAGTAGTGCCCTAGAATGTTATAATGTGTAGGTGGAGGAGGATGATGATGACCCCTGAAATATTGATATTCCAGAAACCGAAGGCTGTCGCGAGGTTTGAGGACCATCAATTGAGGATCCCGACATCACTGTGCCACTAAAAACAAAGCAGGTAAACATTGGCACAGAAGTGGAGACGAAGTATGCGATGCTGGGAGACTATTGGGACGATGCTATGGTAGATAAGGTCACTGAGTTACTCCGTGAATACCAAGACTTGTTGCTGAACATAATCACAAACTTAAAAGGGATCATTGGCGACTTAGGGATGATGAAGATCACCCTGAAAATGGATGCAAATCCAGTTAAGCAGCAACCTTACCGCTTGAACCCAAAGTATAAAGAAAAGGTTCGTGAAGAATTAGACAAAATGCTTGCAGCTAGAATTATTGAACCAGTGGAAGAATCCGATTGGGTGATTCATATGGTAATGCAGGAGAAAAAATAGAAAGGTGAAATAAGAATATGCATGGACCTCAGGAAGCTCAACGACGCCTGTGTTCACGATCCATTCCCAACACCATTCACAGATGAAGTATTGGAGAATGTTGGCGGTTAGGAAGCTTACTCATTTACGGATGGCTTCTTATGGTACCATTAGATCAAGATCGTGCCAGAAGATAGGAGCAAAAAATCCTTCGCAACAGAATGGGGCTGCTTTCAGTACACCGTTATGCCCTTTAGACTGAAGAACACGCCAGCAATATTCTCGTGCATAGCGGTGGTGGCGTTCAAAGAATACATCCACAAGTTCTTAGAGGTCTATCTAGATGATTGGACTATCTTTGGATTAGTTAAGCACCATGTAGCGAGCTTATGGTTGATGTTGGATACTTGCCGCTGACACCAGATTGCGCTGAACCTTAAAAGGTGCACCTTCCTTGTTCCCTTTGGCAACCTACTAGGCCATGTGGTCTGCAAACAAGGCCTGATGGTGGACCCTGTGAAGATTTCTATTATTCTGAATCTGGAAGCACCGCGCAGTCTCAAACAGTTACGCGCTACTTTGGGGCACACTGGCTACTATAGGAAGTTTATCAAGAGTTATGCCCAAATAACCGCGCCGATGGAAAAGCTATTGAAAAAAGATGTGGCATACTACTGGAATGATGATTCCATGAAGATTTTGGATGTCCTAAAGGGGAAACTGGCCTCTGCGCCAATTTTGGTCTTCCCGAAATGGGACGTGGAATTTCATGTACATGTTGATGCGTCGTGTATCGCGCTGGGAGACGTACTCACATAGGAGGGTGCGTGATCCAGGTGGATGTTGGTGGCCATCCACCTTTCCCATTTGGACCCCCACAACTATCTCTTTTAGTTTTTCAGTTTCCTTAATTGTAGCACAATTTACTATTTTTAGCAGTTTTTCGGGTCCTGAACTTCCGAAGCTGTTTTGAGGCCCTAAACGACAATTTTTTGGAAATCTGGTGGCAAAATGGGTCCATGGACCGATGCTTCCCTTCCCAAAGTTGTAATGCTTGGATAGATCTTTCTAATGAGCTATTGTACGCATCAAATGGAGATCGTATGCCAAAGTTACGACCCCGGGAAATTGATGTACCAATTTACCCAAACGAGGCCCACAATTTGGCGTTTCATCTTCTAGGGTTAGGTTTCGGGATGTAAAGGGTTTTCCATTATTTCTCAACAATAAATAGGCCTTCGAACCTCATTGTAAGAAAATTTAGAGGCATGTAGCCATCACATATCTTCTCAGAGATAAGCTACCATCGCCCTGGCTGGTTTATTTCCATTTCTGGTTGTAAGCATATTTCAATATTTTACAGTAATGAAATGAAGTATTATTTCTACTGCATATCTATATTTATGGTTATCTATATATTTTATTGCATTCCTGTTTAAATCCGGATCAGTGGTATCAGAGCAGTTTATTTTTTCTCTATTTTTCTTTGCATGTCCCAACGAGGTCGGAATATAAGGAGTTATGGCTTGAATTGGTCGAATATTTGCAAGACCAGCCTCGTAAATCCCGACGGCCTCCCATGGTGGATGAAAAGAAAGATGAGGGGGCAGGAGATCCTATCAAGATCTTGCTCGAAGAAGCCCTTGAGTAGCAAAGGAACACGATTATGGATAGCTTTGCACAGATCCGTCAGCGGCTACCCAGAGGCGACACATCGACTTCCAACAGCTACTCTGGAAATGCCACACCGTTTAAGGTACAAGTTAATTTTGAAATCCCCATCTTCGAGGGTCAAATAGACGTAGATGTCATAGATAAATGGTTAAATTTGCTAGATGGGTATTTTTCTGTTCATGAATTTTTGAGTCGAGAAAAGATTGTTTTCGCTTTTCTAAAAGCATCCCCCCACGTCAAGGATTGGTGGGAAACCTACTGCGAGTAGAAGGATGAAAGCACAGGCTCACCATTTTCAGTTGCACCCACTTGGGATTCATTTCGCGATGCCGTCAAGGAGCAGTACTACCCTGTCAAAAGATATGAGGACAAATACATCAAATGGACCACACTGCGGCAGGGACGAGACCAAGGTGTGCCAGAGTTCACAAACATTTTTCATACCCTTTGCACACAGTTGGGTATCAAAGATTTTGATCTGTATCTGGTACTCAAATACCACGACTGCCTACACAGATACATCTAGGAAGAGATGGAGTTCCTGAACATCTCCTCTCTCGGCACAATGTATCGATACGCTGTCAAAATCGAGCAAAAGTTCAAACAGAAGAAGCGAGACTTTGGATCTGCAAATCCGAAGACCAAAGGACAAAGCCAAGGCTGAGTGACCCAAGACAACCCGTCGAAGCCACAAGAAAAGAACAACACCACGAAGTCGAAGAAGGAGACAGGAAAGTGGTGTGAGTTCCACAAGAGCCCCACTCACAACACAAGTGAGTGTCGGACCAAGCAGTCGTTGGTGGCCGAGTTGAAGGCTTCCGAATCAGATGCATGTTCCAACCTTGAGCTAGAACCCGACAAGGGGAATGGCAAAGGGAAGCAGATCATTGATGCGGATCCCAGCACCACTGTTGCCACCGCCAAGATCCAGAAAAATGAGCCCGAAAATCCAGAGGAAGGGGAGCGTCTTTTCCACTCACAGATGTGGGTGAAGGGTTTGCCGCTACAATTCATTGTCGATAGTAGCAGCCAAAAGAACCTCGTTTTAGCAGAGGTCATGAAACGGTTGGGCCTACTGACTACACCACACCCACAGCTGTACAGTATCGAGTGGCTTCATGAAGGACGAGATCTCAAAGTTCGCCAGCATTGTCACCTTACCTACAGCATCAAGCCCTTCATAGATGAGGTATTGTGTGATGTTACACCTCTGGATGTTTGTGATGTACTATTAGTCCAGCCATACTTGTGGAGGCGACATGCTGTGTATGAGTCAAGGCCTCGTACTGTTATTGTTTCTTTGGATGATTCATTATACAGGATACCAGAGGTAGCCCCACCTACCACCACCTCTTTGATCACTGCTAAGAAAGGCAGCAAGCTCATCTCCCAGACCAGGAAATTCATCTGTCTGGTTCACTCCCAAAGGGGAGGATCGTCACCACATCCGTGACCCCCGTGAAGGGTTCCTCCACGCAGCAGCAATAGCAAAGGGATATGGTCATGATAGAACACAGGAACAACTTCTCCTCACCCACAAGGGTAGCACAAAAGCTTCAAGTGGGCAACAAAGTCTGGTTGCATCTGCAGAAAGAACACCTTACAAGAGCCCATCAGAAGCTCCGACCACTCCGATATGGTCCTTACAGCATTAACAAGGCTATGGGAAACAATGCTTTGGAGCATAGCATTCCTCCATTCCTTCGCTTGCACTGAGTGTTCAATGTGGACCGTCGTCGATCATGCTTCCCACCATTACTGGACACATCAGAGATTGCAGAATAGCTCACCTGGGAACAAGTTCAGCAGATGGAGGAACTCAACGCAATGGGGACCATTGCTTCCTAAGGGGGGAGGAATGATCCAAGTGGATGTTGGTGGCCACCCACCTATCCCATTTGTACCCCCACAACTATCTCTTTCAGTTTTTCAGTTTCCTTAATTGTAGCACAATTTACTATTTTTAGCAGTTTTTCGGGTCTTGAACTTCCAGAGCTGTTTTGAGGCCCTAAACGACATTTTTTGGGAAATCTGGGGGCAACATGGGTTCATGGACTGATGTTGCCTTTCCCAAAGTTGTAATTCTCAGATAGATCTTTCTAACGAGCTATTGTACGTGTCAAACGGAGATCGTATGCCAAAGTTACGACCCCGGGAAATTGATGTACCTATTTACCCAAAGGGGCCCACAATTTGGCGTTTCAGCTTCTAGGGTTATGTTTCGGGATGTGAAGGGTTTTCCATTGTTTCTCAACAATAAATAGGCCTTCAAGCCTCATTGTAAGACAATTTAGAGGCATGTAGCTGCCACATCTCTTCTCAGAGATAAGCTACCATCGCCCTAGCTAATTTATTTCCATTTCTGGTTGTAAGCATATTTCAGTATTTTACAGTAATGAAATGAAGTATTATTTCTACTGCATATCTATCTTTATGGCTATCTCTGTATTTTATTGTGTTCCTGTTTAAATCCAAATCAGCACAGAGGGTGTGGATCACCCGATCGCGTTTACAAGTCGAAGATTGTCCAAAGCAGAAAAGAATTACTCTACCACCGAATGCGAGGGGTTGGCAATGGTGTACGCGCTCCGGAATACTGACACTATTTACTTGGAGGACATTTCAAGATGTATACCAACCATTCCGCATTGAAATACTTGGTGAAAAAGCCTGTGTTGGGGGGCGCATATGTAGATGGCTCTTACTGTTTCAAGAATATGATTTTGAGGTCATAGTCAAGTCGAGACGCTTAAACACAAGACTAGACCACTTGTCATGAATTGAGACGGGCGAGGAACCAACAAATTTGGAGGAGGGACTACCTGATGCACAGCTCTTCATAGTACGCGTCACAGACGAACACTTCGAGGATATAATATATTTTCTAACAACAGGGACTGCGCCGAAGGAGTACTCAATCCAACAGAAGAAGGAATTAGTGGTGCGCGCGGCGGACTTTTCTGTCATCGCACGACACCTTTACAAGATGGGCAAAGATGAGATATTGCGAAGATACATACCTAAATTTGAAAGGGGTCAGATCCTTGCGGAAGCACATGGGGGTGCTGCAAGAGGACACTATGCAGGACACGTGACCGCACAAAAGATTCTTCGCGCAGGGTTATGGTGGCCGACTCTGCTCAAGGATTCGAAAGCGCATTATAAGGCCTGCGATATATGTCAAAGGACGGGAAAACCATCAAGAAGGGACAAGATGCCACTAAATCCACAAATGACACTCCAGCCATTTGAGAAATGGGCAATTGATTTTGTGGGCCCAATCAAACCTCAGGGAAAGATGGGTGCGTGCTACATCATCACTGCGACGGACTACCTGACATGATGGGCAGAAGCACAACCAGTCAAGGACTGCATGACTGCCATGACTGCAAAGTTTTTGTTTGAAAACATGTTGACACGATTGGCTACCTGAAAATCTTACTTAGCCATCGCGGAATGCATTTCTTGAATGAAACCATCAACGCGCTCAGAGAAGAGTTTCAGGTTTATCACCAGAAAAGTACACCATACCACCCATAGGCTAATGGAATAGTAGAAGCATTAAATAAAATACTGGAGACTGCGTTGACCAAAATATGTAACGCACAGTGGAATGACTGGGACCTGTGCGTACTTGCTATGTTATGGACGTACAGGACAACGTGCAAGAAATTGACGGGATAGACACCATTCTGGTTGGTCTATGGTACGGAAGTAGTCATGTTGATGGAATACATCATACCTAGTCTATGAATAACAACACTCATAGGCATGTTGGACCACGAAGCTCTGGAAGAAAGGCTTGGGCAATTAGAAGAACTCTAGGAAGAACAATTTTTGGTCGGATTTCACTAGCAGGTACAAAAGCAACATGAGAAAGCCTGGCACGACCACCATATCAAGTTGCGCACCTTCAAGGTAAATGACTTAGTGCTGCTGTATGACAATAAGTTCGAAAAATTTCCCGGAAAATTCAGAATGCATTGGTTGGGACCATATGTGGTAAAAGAGGTCACAGACGGAGGCACGGTCTAGCTAGTCAATCTTAATGGAGAACCCTTCCCAGGAAAAGTAAATGGCAGTCACCTGAAGCCCTACACGGGTGGGCTGGCTATTTGACTAACTGACCGAAGCACAGTCTTCATGACCCGAGGAGCCAGATGGGGGCGCAGGACTATAAACACAAGCACCAGAAGCAGGTACCAAAGAAGAGACACGAGTCAGACACAGATGATTTAGGAGCAGGACTGGAGCAGATTCAACAGACGACAGAGCAGTGCACTGTGGACCTTCGCGCAACACAAGCACAGTTGGAGGGGCTCCGTGCCAGATCGCCGCACCAGCAGGGTGACTCAAGACGAGTCACGATGATTGTGTTGGGGGCCAGTTGGGCATGGGATCCCCCGCAGCAGGTTTTGGGGCTTAAAGCCTGAGTTTTGGTCAATTGTATTGTAAGACTCCGCAAAGTGTGGGCGCGGAGCGTGAAAGTCTAGGATGAGTCATAGGGTTGTCTGCCCTAAGAATTGTAAAATAATGTAAAGTTGTGTTGGCCTACCCATGGTCTGTGGACCATGGGATTGTATAAATAGAGCGAGGCTCTAAGTGTAAAGATAGTTTTTAAGAAAGCAAGTAATAGATAGATGTGAAGGCATGATTAGAGCATAGAGTGAAAGTTGAAGTGTATTCGGTCGTAGTAGTAGGAAGAGGCTCTGCAGCTGAGTGTGTAGAGGCCTAGAAGTGTTCGCAGCTAAGTGCGCGGACCCCTGCAGCTGAGTGCACAGGGCGGAGTCGGGTCTGTAAGTGGGATTGTACTTGAAAAAGACTACTAATAAAGTTAAGTTTGATTCAAAATATTGTGCATATATGTTTTTGTTTATCCTTATGCATTTATACTATTTATGATTACTCGCACTTACCTAAATGTTGAATGAAGTAACAAGAATATTGGGCCCTCACAAGTTAATTTAAGCACTAATATAATAGCGCAGTAAGAATAGAGATTAGAGTAGTACTTTCTTCGTGCCCTTACAAAGGTGTGCAGAGGTAGTGGCACAGGTCATTAAGGATAGACAGCTATGCGGAGTAGCGCAAGCACGCAGGCTCGAACCGCGAACCTCCAGAAACTTCATCAAGACATCCCTAGGGTGTGGAAACCTGGTTCCAGCACCCTCCCATACTACTTCGGGTGAGACCTCAGTTCGCGCTCCACGGATTATTTCCGAAAGGGCCAGTAGTACTAGGATTTTCTTGGCTAAATCACTTCCGAACCTGGGTTAGGCCCCATTAAGCTAATAGAGCTCAAAATTGACTTGTCCTCTAGTCTCGGGACTGCATCCAAAACATTGTTTTGAACTATGGAGTCATACTCCTCCACCATCACATCAACCCAAACTGACTGCTGCACTACTTTTTCAAAGGAAAATGGCTCTGTCACAACACATGCACCCATAAGTTCCATGTATCTAGTGTACCTCTCTGGTGACCTCCTCTGTGTGCATTGAGAAGAGGGTTCTCCCACATTCTCCCATGCATCATCTAACAATTTGTGAGCCTCTCTAGTGCGCTTTCTTCCTTCTCTGGAAGACTCTGTCTGAGTGGATGTCTCCACTCTCGGAACCTCTACATGTGGCTTCTCCACATCAATCTGAGGCTCCTCAACCTTAGGAACTAAAATTTCCTCCTCCACTTGTAGCTTAAGCTCGCTCTCAAGGGATACTCGCATGGACTTCTCCTCATCAAACTTGACATCCCTGCAAACCATTGTCATCCAACTGGGTTTCATTTACACTCGATAGTTGTGGGGAGTACCAGTGTACCTGACAAATATCCCCAACTCTGTTGTTGGCTCAAGCTTCTTTCGTGCATCTTGGGTCACATGGCAATAAACCAATGACCCAAAAATCCTAAAGTGACTAACATCTGGCCTCTTATCGGAATAAGCTTCCTCTGGTATTTTACTCTCAAGTTTTGATGTGGGCTATGGTTCTGAACATAAACCGCCATGTTGCATGCCTTAGCTGACAAGTGTAGTGGTAGGCCCTAATCATGCAACTTCGCCCTTGCTGCCCCTACTATGCTCCTGTTCTTCCTCTTGGAAACCTCAATCTGTTGAGGGTTATGATGTGCTGTCAACTCTTGTTTAATCCCTTCCACTGCACAGAAGTTCTTAAACTCATTGGAGACATATTCTCTGTCATTATCACTCTATAGATATTTAACCTTCTTACCTGACTCTTTCTCGACCAATGCTTTGAATTCACAAAACTTTGTGAATGTTTGATCCTTTCTCCGCATGAAAAATATCCAACATTTACGAGAATAGTCATCTACAAATATAACATAATACATGTGTTTGGCGGTGGATACTGTTGAGAATGATCCACACACATATGAATGGAATCTCTCCAGAATAGACTCTGCTCGACTATCTATGTCCCAAAGGAAGACTTGGTGTATTTTACCAAAGTACAACCCTTGCATGTATCAACTTTCTCAAGAGTACCTTTGGGAAGATTGGTAGATATTTGTTGCAATATCTTCAAAGCCCCATGATGCAAGTGGCCCAATCGCATATGCCACAACTCGCCGGCATCTCGGCTCAACATCTTTTCTGCTTTTGAACTCAAATCAACACAATATTCTACCTTTATCTTATAGAGATTCTGAATTCGAATCCCTATCTTCTTTACTTGACCTGTGGCTATGTGTCGAAGGAACGCCTTTCCTTTCGAAAAGATCACATCATAGCCTCTATCCTCAAGCATGGCAATAGATACCAATTTCTTCATCAATCCAGGTACATGCATAACATTCTTCAAGGTGAGTGGAGCTGCATGCTCCCTTTGAAAAGTAATAGTGCCCAAACTAGTAATTCTATACTTACCATCATCACCCATCTCGATATGCATCTTGAGATCTTTCTCCTCCAGTTCACTGAATAATTCTTTGTTGCCAGCCATGTGGAAAGAAGCTCCACTGTCTAGGTACCAGACACTTCCCATCATTGAAGACACCATGCATGCAATGAGGGAAAAGTCCAATTCCAATTGGGAGGCCAAAGCCTCACCCGTCGCTCCTCCTGAGGACTTGTCCTTGGACTTGTTCAATGGACAATTTGTAGAAAAGTGACCCATCTTGTGACAATGAAAACATTTAACTTTCGTCATGTCCTTCTTCTTACCTCCATGATAAGCATCTGATTTTGAATGAGAAATTTTACCTTTCCCCTTCCTTTCCTTAATCTCTAAGGCACAATTCTCTTCATCGTCGGTATTTGATGAAGATCCATCTCTGGTGTTCCTCTTGATCTCATCATGCATCAAATCTGACCATAGTCGTTCCCAATCTGGTAGCTTCTCCTGACCATTGACAGAGTCTTGATAACTATGCCAACTCTTTGGGAGTCCAAGAAGAGTAAGGCTCACCATATCCTCCTCAAAAACTGTGATTCCAACACTTCCAAGTTCATCCCGACATTAAGTGAACTTGGTCAAGTACTCTGGAATCGTCTTACCTTTCTCCATATCGATTTTACAAAGTTTATCCTTCAGTGCCAACTTCCTTTGATCACTTCTATTTTGATACAAGTTCGTCAATGTTTTCCACATATCATGCTAGGTTTCCTTTCCATGGAGACTCGAGACAATATGGTCTCGAACTACCTCAAGGATTATCTGCCTTGACTTTGCCACACACTTCTTCCATTCGGCCAAGTTTTGTGCATCCGTAGCTGCTGGCTTGGGGACTTCTTGAGCAATGAATTGATTCAAGCCATTATCTTCTAGCACAACCTCCATCCTCTCCCTCCAGGCTATAAAATTCGAGTTGCCTTCCAGGGTATACTCAAGCCTCAACCCATGGAACACCATCTGTCGATCCTGAAGTATGTATGCAAATTCGACTTTCACCAGTAACCCAGAAACTCAAAACTTTGAAATCACCTCTAGAGAGCTAATTTTAAATCAGCGATATCTCCCTCATCCGAACTCTGATTTGCCCGATTATTTTTTAAATTTGGGTATCTTTTCCCAAGGAATCTAAATTTTCAATTTTTTTATGAAAAATTTGCATAGAAATTCCCAGAACTTCTCTGCAAAATCTCGGCCCAAAAAAACAATTTTGCTATGATACCATGTAGAAAATCCTGTAGATTCACAAGCCAATGCAATTTGCTAAAGCAAGAGACAAGAATCTACTTTTACTCTTTACAACGGAATCCCATAAACATTGAGAAAACAATAATCAATAGAGGAATAGAATCAAAGCACATAACACAATAAATATCTGGGGAAAGACACAACTTGAAAACCCACTATCTGTTTTGTATTAATTTGGAAAATCAAGATGAAATTACAATGCTTGTTCTCTCTAGAACAATCCCAACACTCAGCAAATTCAATCTCCAACTCATAAGAAAGGTAAAGGCCAAAGCTTAGTCAATTCACAAGCTCTCCAGTCTCTATTCCAATGTGTAATTCCTATGAAGGATAGCTTGTATTTAAAGGGAAATAAAACCTCTAAAAATAGCGCAATCTCCCAAGGATCAGTTCCTGAATGCATGCACTATCAGTGCAACTCAGAAAAATATAAAACAAATAGTACACTGTCCCTGCACTCTAGTCTCAACCGAGTCTTTCTCAGAATCAACATGCATGAGTTTCTGATGGTGGAATCTTCAGTTAACTAGAGTAGCACTAATTAGGTCACTAGTGTCCCAACTGACTGTTTACTCACTATTAGTTCCTGAAACTAATTGGAACTAATTTAACTGGATTTAACTCAATAAACTGAGTTAACTAATTACAACTCATTCATAACTCATCCTTAACTCCTATAAGTTAGGGGGAACATATAAATGTCTTCTAAAAGACTTCCAATTCGAATTTCCTTTAATTAAACTTAATTAATTATTTTCAAATTGCTATGAAAAAAGAATTCTATTTTAATTCACAATTTAATTCAAGGACAAATTAAACTAGAATTTCTTGTTTCCATTTCTCAACATCTAGTAGAATACAGAGGTAGACATTTTCCAGCTGAATATATTATGAAGTTTAAAAAATAAAATTTCTCTTAAGGTCAAAAGTTTACAAAGAAAAAAAAAATTAAGCCCGCATGTTTAATTCTTTGATAAATGTGCGTGCATGGGATAACCTATAAAAGCTGTGCGGTTTGTAGAAAATGATGACTCCGTGATCTAGGACCACTATGCACACTTGGGGCTGATTCTTTGACATGAGTTGAGTCCAGTACAACCGAATTCAAGTCTCCTTGGAGATATGCAACCCTTAATGGAATCATCTTGTCCTACTCATGTGTCTTTATCATACATGTACCAAGAGAGGGAATGAGGATTAAATTTATTTCTATATAAACAGGCCATGGGAGAACCAAACACTTGAGACATTGTTATGCTGGCCACATTATTGTTTGAGAAAACCACCATTGCATTGTTGAAGCCAAGGAAGTGAAGAGCACTAGCATGTTGGTCATATTTCTTCTAAGCAACCCAACATCTTAGTGAGAGAAGAGGAATCCACCATTGGAGAGTGTTCACACTTCTTTGAGAGAGAGGAGAAACTTGCAAAGAGATTGAGGAAAGAAACCCCCTTGCTGAGGATTGTTGAGATACATAGCTCAAATAATTCTCTTCAAGTGTCTGAGATTCATCTATTGTATTCAACCTCTACCACCAACAATCAATAAAGGGAGATTTTTCCATATATTATTGATGTTTTTTCTCCATTTGAGCATTGTTTTGTTTATGTACCTCTTTGTTTGGTTTATGTTTATGTATGCCTTGTTTCCACTACTCACAATCTTTTGTTTATTTAATTCTATCCACTAACGACACCAATTTTGACTGTGATAGGGAACATTCCACTGCTAAGGGGGTGTATTTGGGTACACTTGTTCTCCAAAAACTCTACAACAAGAATGGCGACCATACTACTCTCTTTTCATTAATCTAGAGATTGTTTTTGCAGGACCTACTCTCTGCACAACCATCCTACAAGGCGCTCTTCACCTCTATGGATTTTTTATACAGCCCCATGACCTATTCTGAGCCCGTGGAAGTGAATTTTTTTTTGTTTTTGATCGTCTGCACTTCTTTGTCTCTGAAATACGTGACCTGCGTGCCTTTTTCTATAACAGACGTGAGTGCGTATCTGTGTCTACAAAAACCAGCGCGGTCAACATAAAGCACAAAAAGCCTTGTATTTTTTCTCTTGTCTCAGGTGATTGGGAGTCTTTAGTGAATTTCCTTCACCTCTACATTCATTATTTTCTATTTAATACATATGGTTTCTTTACAAACCATAATTGGTAAAGAAATTAGAGTATGTTTCATTATGTATTTGTAAATAATCACATAGCTTAATTAGGGAGAAAAGTAAGTGGTCAAATTCCACATATGTTTTTAAAACTATTTTGCTTAAAGTTTTGCAATCACATAGCTGAATTAGTGAAGAAGTAAGTGGCCCATTATCCATGAATCTTTCTACTAACCAAAGCATTTTTTGGGACTAGGAGCAAATGTTACTAGAGAAAGTATGTAATCTCTGCTTCTCTTGCATATTTTAGACGAACCTGGGATTGCATATGAAAAACTTCTCAAAAACATTTGAATTTCCATCTCCCTTATTAAACTCCACATAGTTTAATAGGAAAAATGTAAGTGGCCCATAATCCATAAATATATTTCTTTTTTCCATGTAAGCAACGATCAACACTTAACATAATTACAAGGATATTGAAAAGGATCATCGGATATCTACATCTTATCACACTTTGTATGTTCACTTGCATCAGACACTAAGCCTTGATACACTTTGTACTCAAGTAGCCTCTAGGTTTTTAGAGCTTTGGGTACTTAGTCTATTTTGGATTACAAAATCACTCCATGAGTGAATTAAGACTCCTTAAAAACAACCATAACTTGAACTAATTAAATTTCCCCATATGGGCAACTAAAAAATTTATAGTTCAGGTTAGGACCATTGGGGATAGGAATTCCATAAGCCACCATGGTCATGTTACACCATTGAAACAAAGTTGTTGACTTTTAGGGATCTTAAAATCCTTCAATCACCCCACGAAAAAGAATACCCAAGCATGGAAGAGACTTGATTCAAAGGGGGTTTGACTTAGGTCCAGTGTGTGCGATACTCTTTGGGGCTACCTGACCCATCTAGTGCTCAATACTCATAACTGAATACCAAGAATCTAAAGACTCAAATGCTCACGTGGGATGAAGGTACTTAGTGACCAAATATAGGGAATCCTTTCCCTATAGGTGATGGTGGAGGCAACACTTCAACGTCATCACCCTTACCTTGGTTGATTCTTCAGTTACTAGAAGGCGTCGCTAGTTCTTTTGGAACATTGCCCCAGGGCCCATCAGAAGATATCTCCCCAAGGCCCAGTTACTTTGAGAGTGAAAAGGTTGATTAAGTCTACATAGGGCTTTTCATCATACGCAACAAACAAAAACCCTTTTTTTGTTTTCTTGATCACATATTTTAAATTAAAGGAAAACAAACCATTTATATTTTCACTTTGTTTTATGTATGTGATCCAAATTTCATTGATATTTATATCCTTCCCTCACCATACACAAAGTAGCACGCACTTTTAAATTGACACAATAGGGGACCCCATGACTCCCGTCGATCTAGACGTTTTTTCAACCCCCCCATTACCAGGAGGTGTGCCAGGACTCCCACCATTTAGGCGGAGAGGACATCACTCAACAACCATTCTTGGATCTTCCTTTATTGATGCATCTTTGCTCAGAATTCCTCCTCGACAAAGTACGCCCTTCACCACTCCAAAAGGATCTCCACACACTACCCCATTTGCGAGTGCACACACCTCTCCTCTGGACAGTCCCTGAGATACCCATCGTGGTAATTCTCTCATGAGATCCCCACAAAGGACTCCGTTGCATATATCTGTCCAAAATCATTTCATGATGGTAGGTAATGCACAAATCTCATTCTCAGCTTCGCTAAATCTACTAGATTTAAGCAAGCTAACCAATGACCTGATCACCCATGGACAAAATTGGCTAGATATTCCCACCAAGCTCCCTTCATACATTCCAAAGTTTGAGGGAAAATAGGGCGAAGACCCAGGAAATGATTTCTTGACATTTCACCTATGGTGTTCATCTATTAGTATCACATAAGATACTATTAGATTACGACTATTTCAATGCACCCTAACCGGGCCCACCACGAAATGGTATGTGGACCAACCCTCTACGTCACATGGGAACTTTAGCTCATTAGCTACTACTTTCCTAACCTTCTTCCAGCTCCAGTCTGCCATGATTCGGGTTTGGAAATCCTCACCAACTTCAAACAAACACCATCTACTCACATCTCATACCATCTCCATGAATGGAAAAAACATCGTAACCTGTGAAAAACATAGTTTGTAGATACTGTCCTCCTAGACATATTCTTGAGATCCCTCATATCTGAAATCTCTAAGGATGTCGAAAATTCATCCCCGCAAACCAAGGAAGAAGCCATTACTAAAGCCTAGTAGTTGGAGCTTATCTATACCCAATCTGGGTACATTTATCATGTGCTTCCATACACCCCACACTTGCAAACTTATAAAGAGATCCTAGGCGCATCCAGTAGTGTTGATGGATTAATTGGGTCCCTATCGCAAAATCACTACAACAACAACTACCAAAACCCTGGGTATTCATTCAATGGCCAAGCATATGATGCTACCCATAACGCACCACCATTGCAACATTCAAGGTACTATAATGGTCAAACCGCACCTATGCAAAACATAGTCAACAATGTTAACCAATACAGCCCAACAAGGAGGTTCATACATCCCCCTCAGGGGAATTATTACTCTAGGAATATGGACATGATGTCCACTCCTCCGAGTTAGTTTTTAACTATGGACAAGGAAACCAATACTATCCTTTCCAACCACAAAAGAGAACATCACCAACGCAGAATAATGCACAGGTGATTGTAGTGCAACCTTCTCTTGCTTCACAACAACAATTGAAGGAGCAACTAAATTCAGTTAATCCTTCCAACGCTACTAAGTCAAACCAAAAAATAAATCCAAAGGGAGAACCCAAGCGGGGGGTTGGGTGGAGCAATTAGTAGAAAGCCCAAGGGCACTGGGAAGGGACAATCCAACCAGAGTAAAAACTAGGGAATGACCAACAATAACTCACAAAAACAAGGTAAGAACACAAGTTTTCAGACTAATCATGCATGCACTATCCGTGGGGGAGTATGATAATTATACCCACCACTATCTCAACTTGAAAGACCTTAAAAGGGGTTTACAAGACAGTAGGGGACAAGATAGTCAACAAG